>CAUYRT010052000.1:0-217957 GCA_963574885.1 Lepilemur ruficaudatus | reverse complement strand
GTGGAGCAAGACGGGCCTGGTTGTCGCAGTGGAGGAAGGTGAGACGGTTCCTTCTCTCCCCCCTTGGCCTGGCCCCAGAGCCTGGGCTGGCACAGGGAGCAGGCTCATGCTCTGTGTCTTTATCCCAAAGTCCTTCAGGGTAATCCCCTGGTGATGAATGCCTGCAGCCTCTCCATGACGGGAAGTAAACAGGAAGCATCTGCAAAAGTGCAGGGAGCCAGCCCTCTGCATGCAGCAAAGCCCCACCTCTTCTTGTCGGGCACCTCCCTGGGCAGGTGTGAAGTGACAGGAGGAGGAAGCCCAGCACCCGCCCTCAGGGTGTACAGACTGGTGGCAAGGGTGGCAGTCCTGCTGCTGAGGGTACAAGTCTTAGTTGACTCAACTGGTGAGATGAGTCACCTGTCTCTGTTTCCCAGCTCCACAGCTGCCTCCACGGCCCAGCCTGGGGGACTGGCAGAAACCTGCCACCTTGGCTCTTCTGCGGCTATCCTCTGCCTCCCAGGTGGGGGCATGGGTGTCACAGGGAGGACCCTCTGGGCATCACCCCCAGATCCCCAGGCCCCTCCACTCTCCCAGCCTGCAGAGCCCCTTCAGGGTGCAGCCTGCTCTCTGCTACCTCCAGCCCTTTCTGTGGCACGGGGCTCCTTTCAGGGCTGCCCACGGTATGGCCCCTGAGTTGCTCCAGGGGCCTTTCCTTGCCCTGGGCTCTTGCATGGCAGGGACAGAGACAGAGGCTTCCCTCTTCTTGAGGAACAACTTTCATTGCCCTCCTTCCTCCAGCTTGGTCTGCAGAAAAATACTTCTCTGTTCTTGTTTCCTCCACGCTCCCTGCTTCTTGCTGAGAACCGGCCCTCCTTTCTTTCCCTGCAAACCCTCCAAAGTCTTCTAACAGGTTTACACTTGTAGAAGCAAAAGCCAGGGAGTCCAGCAGGTGCCTTCTGTGTCCTCCTATGTGGCAAGGATGCTCAGAGACAGGGGCAGGGAAAGGAAAGCCGACAACTTAGAAGGGAAAAGCCCCCTGGGCTGGTATTTTAAAACAGCACCCAGGCACACCCTCTGGGTGGAAGCATATGTGAATGTTAAGTGCCCGTTGAAGGGGCTCATGGCTGCGGTCCCTAGGAAGCAAGCAGAGCTCAGACATGGTCTGGATTCTGTGGTGCTGCCCATGCCCTGGGTGGGGACAGGGCAGGACAGGACCTTGGCTGCACAACCGAAAGTGAACCACAAGGGTAAAATAGCACGAAGCCACATTTGGGCCAAGCAGATGTCCACAGAAGCCCTAGTGCCAGGTGGTACGCAGAGAGAGCATGGCCAGGTCCCGGACCGCAGCAGGGAAGAGGAAACCCAGCCCAGGAGTCAGAAGACAGAAGCAGGGGTGGGGCATGGTTTTACAGGTCAGTCTGAGGGGTTCAAGCCTGGTCCTCAGGCCACAGGGAACCATGGAAGGTTTCTGAATGAGGGAGGGCGTGGTGTGAGAACCGGAAAGGTCCTGAATCAGTTTGGGGAGAAGAGAAGAATGGATAATCACTGAGCTGGGGGTTGTCGGAGCCTTCTTAAAGGACTCATTCATTCATTCACTCAACAAATACTTATCTAGCACCTTCCATGTGCCAGACACTGATGAATGAAATAGGCAAAGTCTGCCTTATGCCACTTACATTGCTGTTGAGGGAGACAGATAAAAATCAACCAACACATAAACATATATTCCAGGTGCTGAGGCAGGCTCAGTACAGACACATAGCAGGCCAAGGAGACAGCGCGAGAGGGGATGCTCTTTCAGGTAGGGCACCTCAGGAAGCTTCTAGAACAAGTGGCATTGGAGCAGAGACCTGAAGACAATGTGGGGGTCGAGTTGTCCTAAAGAAAGTGTTGGCTTCAGGCAGCAACAACCAGTAGGGGATGCATTCTAGGTGAGAGAACTGGTGTGAGTGCAGCCTTTGGGAAGAGCTTGCGAGAGCTGCCACCTGCCAGTCTTGTGGGCAGAGGCTCTGTGGGGCTGAGCTCTGGGGGAATGAGGTTGGAGGAGGCAATGCCATTTGGGACAAGAGCTTTGAGGCCAGGCTGAGGATTTCAGTCTTGCTTTGTGAGCCTGGGAAGGTTACTGAGCAGGACAGGAGCAGTGCCATGGAAGGCGCGTGGGTCCCTGCAGGATGCTCCCCTCCAAAAACACGGTCGGGCGGTCAAGGCAGGAGCCCAGGAGCAGACTGAGCATGCTCAGAGAGCCCCTCCTTAGCAATCACTAGAAGCCTGGCCCATACAGGGCCAGATCCGCTGGGGACCTTCTCCATATCAAAGGGGAGATTAGCTGCAAGCCCCTAACGACGCTGGATGTGCTGCCCACACTCACCGGCGACGCCTCCTCCGAGACTGTCAGCTTTATATCTGCTTCTTTTTATCAATACGGGCAAATAATTCTCTAGACATTTATCATTTTAAACTGTCACAGTCCAGCGCCTTTCCTGAGGACCAAAATCAATACTGATCTTGGTTTGAATACTTTTCTGACAAGGTTCCTATTTGTAGATTCACAAGTAGAACTAATGTGTGTTAAAGCTATTCAGTTTGGCATTTTGCAGCTCCATTGACACATTAAATATAGGCGTTCACTACGACGATTAACCTTACAACTATTAAGTAATAAAAATCCCGCATACATATTTATTAGCTGAACATCCTGCTCTCCAGCATGATGCCTTCCCCGACGAGAGGGAAACCAGAGAAGATGGAGATGGCTGCTGGAGAGGTGAGCTCACTCTTTGCAGAGGACATCAGGAAGGATGCAGGGATCCCCCAGCCGTTGTCTTGGTGGCAAGAGAAGCCGCTCTGGGATGGAGGCCCAAGGGGATCTGGAGCTGACCACGGCCTGAGGTGAGCAGAGCTGAGATGTCCTGGGATGGTGAACCCAGTGGCTACCTGGGATGAGAACCTAGACGTCTTCATTCCTGATGTTTCTCTCTTGGGCCTCAGTTTCCTCATCTGTATAATGGGATCAGACTAGAATTGGTGCCTCTTGGCCTTTTCAGAATGTCATGGCATGCACAGAGAAGGGTAAATGTTGTGCAACCTCCTGAGGTAAACAGGCAAGACTGATCACGGCCAGCAGTGACCAGCCTGGGGGACTCTGACTGCTCCAGAACCTCCTCTGGCTGTCTTTTTTTTAAGTTAAGAGAATCAACAGCTCAGTGAGCCGGTAATTCACTCCCCTATGGCGCACCAATGGGGACTATGAGTAGATGAGCTCAGAAGTACCTTTCAGGGCTGATGCTTGGTGACTCTAAGTGCCTCCCAGCCGATGGGTGGGGCCCCTGCTTCCTGGATGCTGTCTTCCCTGGGCCAGCATCAAGAAGGGTGCTGAGTACCTGTCTATTTCCTGGCAGAGGGGTGCATGGACCCCGGCATCCTGGGCATGGGCCCAGGCAGAGGCAGGGCAGACACCTACTTATGTCTACTGCTGCTCTGACCAGGTGAGGGCCTGCGTCCTTCCTGTTACCAATAATTCGCATACCCCCTGAGCGGGGGGTTCATAATGGGACAGGTGAGGGGTTCTGGAATCAGCACTCCCAAATTCAGATACCCTTGCCAGCCATGGGAACATTTGTCTGTCTTCCCCATGCAGCAATACTCATGAGAGCAGGCCCAGCCCCCGGCCGAGGGTGGGCTGTGGGCAGGGGGTGGCGTAGCTGTGAGTGGGACACAGTGTACAGGGGACATGAGGATTCTCCATGCATCTGCAGCACATGCAGTCAGTGCCAGGAGAGGGAAGGGGCAGAGATCAGAGAAGGCTGCCTGGAGGAAGAGACCTCTGCTCCAAGACTCACCGCACGGGCCAGGATTAGCCAAGAGGAGCAGAGTGGAGGAGAAGAGATTAGTGGAGGAGAGTGTTGTAGGCAGAGGGACAGCATGTGGGATGGGACACTGTGGTGGCCGTGAGGAGATGCCTTGGTGACCTCTCCCCGTGGGAGCCCCACCTGAGCAGGGCCCCAGCCGCTGCGCTCTGACGTCCGGGGTGGCTGTGTTTATGCTCCCAGCCAGCGACCGAGCTGGGCGGGAATGTTCCAGGAGGCAAGGGACATGCTGCGACCCCAGCTGTGGCCTCGCCAAGCCCCTCTCAGACTGCGCAGCAGGTCTCCTTCCCCCGTGGTCAGACGTGCCCCGTGACCCGGCAGTGGCTCCGTTGCCTTTCCTGCCTTCCTCTCCGTTTTCCCTCACACGGACGTTTCCCTACTAAATTCCGTGCACGCTGCCGCCCATCTGGGTGCCTGCTTCTCGGAGGACCCGGATCGACACCCGCAGGAAGTGCTTCAGGGACTGAAGGGGGTTCATTCTGGCCTCAGAGTAAAGTATGGGGGTGGAATCGTGATTTCCATTTTATAGACAAGGGAACAAAGTCTCAGCAAAGTTCAGGACGCCAAATGCTTTTTCACAGCAGCATGATGGGAAAGATGGGGCCGCGTGGATGGCTGTTGAAGGGTTAGGTATCAGAGCCTGGAAACCTGGGCGTGACTTGCTGTCTCATAAAGTCCAGCCACTGGAGAGAGGGAAATGCTCTTGTCTCCACGAACATTCCAGGAGATCTGGCACGTGGCCTCTGGGTCTGGGGTACGAGCCCAGGTCTACGTGACTACAAAGCAACTCCCCGTCCTCTGAGGCATCTACACACTGTCCACGTGCCAAGGAATATCAAAATCTGTCACCTGGCCCTGGCTGTAGCTGACACGAGGATGCTTCCACCTAGACTCTGATTACGATTGCAGGAAACGCTGCCGGGCAGGTGGACCGGGGTGCACAGCTGCTTGGACACAAGGCGACTCTCTAGAGTGGCTGTGGGGAGCCCCACTCATGGCTGAGAGGCATGCGGGCAGCTTTCAAGCATCATGGTTTCTGTTAATATCCTTGTCCCTTGGCCTGTCCCACTTCCTCCTGAGCCCCTGGGTGGGGAGCTGGGGGCACACTGGCTTTCACCTGACCTCAGAAAAGAGGGAGGAGGCCCGGGGTTGAGGCTGGCTCTTTCACCACTGAGTGTCCAGGACAATGTGTGACCCAGGCACTGTCTGGGATTCCCCGCAGGCTGCAGGCCTGTCCTTGCGGGGCAGCCACTAGCCAGGGCAGCGGAGAGGGCCACACCCCTACTTTCTCAGCCTGGGAGGTGAAAGCTGGGTCCATGACAGGTGAGTCCATGCTGGGTGGAGGCAGGGAACCCGGTCGCTTGGACCTGCTTCTGGGGGTCTCCCCCACGACGGTGGGTCAGGCTTGCCACTGTCAGCTGATGTATGTCGAAGTGCTCCTGGTTTTTCTCTGTTTCTATTTTCCATCTTGATGGAAAAATTGTGATTTTCACACTGTCACTAAACCAATAGGTCCCTGACATGTGTTTTTGTAATCTGTGGAGCTGGTTTCCTGTACTTCTGACAGTTCTATTACATCTCTGACAGTTATATAGAATTTTTCCTCTGGGAAGTTGAGGGGGGCATGTGCCTCTCCCCCATCGTAACTCCCTGGTTCCCCGTGCTGACTTATGTTTGGAGATTACAGAGCAGGATGGATGCCTCTCTTGCTCCCGCCCTGTGCTAGCTGCCAGCCACCTCCTGGGAGGGAAGAGCGTGACATGCACAACCAACAGACACAAGAGTGAAGGTCAGAGGGGGGCACCCCAGGGCCAGCCCGTATGGACTCAGGGACCCACCGGGGCGAGGATGCTGTGTCTGCCGGCTCCCGAGCGGGCTGAGTCCCTGTGAGCATCCTGCCCCAGCCCTGGCACAGAGCACTGTGCTGAGGGAGGGACTGGCCCCCCTGCTGCGTGCTGAAGGCTGGCAAAGTAGGGACACACTGCTGATGCCTGTGGGGGCAGGGCCTTGGCTGCAGCGTGTGCAGGCACGTGTGTGTTGCATTCAGGGTGTCACCTCTGCAAATCCAGCCTTACCAGACACTGTGCCAGGCCTTGGGGTGATGGGGCTGTGGCTCCTGTACTGGGGGGCCCATGTTAGTACTGCATGTGTGCATGGAGCACCCACTCTGAGTAGGCCTGTCCTTGCGCTTGGGACCTCACACTGGGTGTCCTCAGGGACGCATGAGTGGGCTGTGGATATGGGGGTGTAGATGCTGGGGACATGCTTTCTTCTGACCAGTGCTGAGGACAATGTCTGTCTTCGGGACTACTACTTCTTTAGTAGAAACAGCAACAGAAGGGGGTGCTGCAGGCAGGGGGAGTGGGGGCCAGTGTCACCTCTGCCATGAGCACTGCCTGCCCATGGAGGAAGGAGCCTGGTCACCCTGGCCCTGTCACTGCCTTGCTGGGTGGCCTTGGACAAATCCCATTGTCTCTGAGCCTCTGACAGATGAGGAGGAGGCCCTGATCGTGATCTTGGGGATTCTCCATGAAGCACAAATAAGGTGGCCCCTAGACCCCCAGCTGCCCCTCAGGCTCTGTGAAAGTCAGCACCACATCTCAGCCCAGTCTCCAGACATTATTAGGGGCCTTTCAATCGACTTAGCTGCTCTGATTTTCCTGTCTATGGAAAACGAGGCGTTGCCATGGCAACTGCCACATTACACGGTTCTGTACTGATGATGCCTCTGAGATACAGAGCAGCTTCTCAAAGAGATACACTTTTCAACATGTCATGTAGAATTCTGTACTTGTTAGGGGAAATCGCATTTCCAGCAAAATGACATGCTTCTCCTGGGCTTGCAGACGCGGCTCATGCTTTCCTTAAACAAAGGATTTCATTCACTGCCTCTCTCAGGCTTCTCTGGCCTGCCCCTGGTACCCACCCTCCCAAGCCCTGATTCCTTCGGCATAAAACATGAAGCTGGAGGCGAGGTGCCGTGGAGGGCAGGGCTCCACTAGTCGGGGCACGGGTGCTGGAGCTCCTGCACCTACAGTGGAGGGCCTGAGACGCCAGGTCTGAGGTGGGTGCCTTGCCCCCAACTGTGGGTCCGGCTGGCTGGGAGGGCAGCTGGCCTGGGACTCTGATGTCTGCTGCTGGCTTCCCAGACCCCAGCCTGAGTTCTCTGGGTAGTGTTTAGAAGACACATCGTGAACCGTCCAGCCTTAATCCTTGGTCAGTGCTGCGGAGGACCCCAGTGAGGGGCTGGTGTCCCCTTTGGGGTCACTGTCTTTCATGTATCCCATGTGCTCAGCAGAACTGCGCCAGCCACAGTTTCCCTGCCGGGCAGTGCATTGCCGATAAGGCTGGCCTCAGCCCTGTCATCCTTGATGTGACATTGGCCCCACTACTTCCCCTTGTTGGCCTTGGATCTGCCATCTGTCCAGTGAACAGGTGGGCTCTCCTGGAAGAGTCTTCTCTGAGAGGCTGAGTCTGTCCCCTACACTCCAGTGGCATCTCCAGACCCCACCTCTTCCTGGGTCCTGCCTGGAGGGTCTGGAGCCCCCTTCCTCCCAGATGCTGTGGCTGGTGAATGGGCCACTGGGACATCTCAGTGAAGCCTATGCTGACAGGGGCTGAGCCTCTACTGGAGGAACTCGTTGCTTTTGTTTCTGAGCTCAAATCAGATGCTTTTTGTCCTCACAGCCCACCCTTGTGCCCGGCCCTTGCTGGAGAGCTGTGTGGACCCAGCTGTTGAGTGAGCAGGGCAGAACCTCCAGGCACTGATGCATTCCGATTAATCAACGAATTGACACAACAAGCGTTTGCCGCGGATCAGTACTAACTGAGTTAATGCATGCGAAGTAGTTTTGACAGGTGCTTGGCACACGCGAGCCATCAGTGCTCACTGGCCACGCTCCGGGCCATGCACAGAGGGCTGCTGGGGAGGCTGAGGTGACCAGCACAACCAGTGCCCACAAGGAGCTGGCAGAACAGCAGGCAGGTTCAGCACAGGTAGGGCATGTGGTGTTCAAAGTGGCCCGGACCTGGAGGCCCCCTTGCTATGCTGGGGGGAGCGCTTGCCTTTCAGGCTGACTTCCTTCCTTCCTTCCTTCCCTCCCTTCCCTCCCTCCCTCCCTTCCTTCCTTCCTTCCTTCCTTCCTTCCTTCCTTCCTTCCTTCCTTCCTTCCTTCCTTCCTTCCTTCCCTCCTTTCCTTCCCTTCTAGAATGGCCTAAAAACTGAGCGCTCCCCAGGAGTTAATCTCACAGCTTGGTTGGCCTCTCTCCAGGGACTGAGTTTGAGGACTATTTTCTCCCTCTGCCTCCCCTAAGGCAATCACATTATTCTGGAAAAAGCTTGGCAAGGGAGGGCTTTGTAAGTCCCTGGGCTCCATGTGGGTGGCGAGGGACCCTCAGGCCAACCTCCTTTCACAGTCTAGTTACCTGGAAAGCTGCTGCTCTTGGAAGAGTTGATCAGCAGTTGTCCTTCTTCCAAGGGCCACAGGCAACCTCTGGAGGGGTGCAGTGAGGGGTACGGGGCACTGGAGCAAGGAAGAGACAGGAAGGCTCGTGTCAGCCGTGGAGCAGACTGGCGTTTGCGCTGGTCCGAGAGGACAGCCTCTCACGAGGCATTCAGGGGCTTCTGTCCTTGAGACCAGCGATGTTCCGAGTAGTCTACGGATTCGTACTGGTCTGCAAACTGTTAGCGGTCCAGGAAGAAGGAAGGAGCTTGCATCAGAGAGTAAAGCACATATAACACTAAGCACCTGTGTGATTCAGCCCATAGTCACACACACACTTAGATACACATAATTTTTGTTGCAAGACTTTCTTGATGAAGGAAGCACTGCGTTGTTTTAGGTGCTGGTGCAAGCTTCAAATGTCACCTGCAGACAGTCTGAGTCACACCCCTCTAAACCATCCCTCACCTGCCTCCCATGGGAGACGGGACCTGCCACTGGGCCACTTCAGTCCAGTGTCACCCCTTTCCTGGCCCTTGGGAGCCTCCCACTGTATCCCCCTGCCCCAACCTGATGCATCCCCCACCCTGCGACTAGAGTGCAACCCTGGCCATGTCACTCTCCTGCCAAACACTTTCCAGTGGGCCTCTGTCACTCTTAGAATCAAGTCCAAGTTCCTTAGCATGGTGTCATGTAAGGGTCCTGCATGGGTCAGTCTCTTGGTGCCTCTCCCACCTCACTTGGCACCTGCCTTGCTTTGCCATCGAGTCACCGGATTCCTTTCTGTTCTCCAAGTTCACTGCATTTCCTCTTACTCCTAGGCCTTTGCCTGTGCCGCTGCTCCTGTCTTGGACACGGTTCTCTCTCCTCTTGCCCCGGCTAACAGGAGTTATCTTTGAGCCCCTTCCTGCCTAAGTGTCAACCGACCACCTGGATTAATTATGAGAGCCTCAGCTGTATGGCAGAGACTACACACTGTTCCCTAATATCCTTCTTCCTTATCATTGGAACCCCTCGTTTCAGTTAGGCTCATGGCTGCTCAGAACAAACACGGTTCTCGGCCTCCTTACAGCCAGGTATGCTCATGTCTCTAACTCCTAGTCAATGGGATATAGACAGAAGAGCTTCAAGGAAGTGTTCTTAAAAGGAGGGGGTGGGTGCACCCTTCTTCCACCTTTCTTTCCTATTAGCTGGGATGCAAATGTGATGCCTGGAGCTCAGGCAGCTCCCTTTGAGCTTGTGAGTGAAAGTCACATGCTAAGAATAGGGCACAGTGAGAGAAAAGATGCTCAGCTCTCTGGTGACTTTAAAGCTGCCCCATCACTCTGGAGTGCTTATCTTCAGACTGCTTTTATGTGAAAGTGAAATAAGCTTCTATCGTGCATAAGCCACTGTTATTTTGGGGTTTTCTGTTAATCCCAGACAAATCTAATTCTAATGGATGCAGGTGCAAGCACTTGAATACCTGAAAGCAAGGAAGACATGTCAGTGCTCCCCTCTGATGAGACATCTGGCGGGGCCTGTTCCAGGGTGGGTTCAACAGTCTGATCAGCGTCTGCAGTTCAGCCTTTTCCTTGTGGTCACAGGATGGCTTCCGCAGCTGCAAACATCGCATGCTTGCATGGAAACATCCCAGGTGGAAGGATGAGGATGGAAAAGGAGAAGGGCACTGTCCTCACATACCTCTCCTTTAACCTTGGAGCACAGTCCTTTCCAGAAGCTCCAAGCTGACTTCCCAGGGTATCTCGTTGGCCAGAAGCTTAGCTGCAAGGGATGCTGGCACAGCGAGTCTCTGGCTGGGGCCAGCACAGACAGGGCTGGTGGCTGGATGCCCGCAGTGCCTTTATACTGTCTCTCTGCGTAGTGTCTATCCAGTGGCCTTTCTCCAGAGCGGGAGCCCCATGAGCGCCAGGAGACGCCGCAGCAGAGCTCTGAGGGTGCGGTCTCCGGAGCCGAGCCACCTGGATTCAAATCCTGGCTCTGCTGCGCTACCTTGGCTGAGTTAACTTCCTTGTGCTTCATCGTTAAAAGAGGGACAGTTGTTGTTCCCAGCTCAGAAGCCTGTTTGAGGAGTAAATGAGCTCATACAGGTGGAGCACTTAAAACACCAGGTCTCAGACTTGGTGTGGGGAGTTTTAAAAATGAATGGTGCCTGGGCCCCTACCTGCAGAGACTAAAATCTACCTGGTCTGGGGTGTGGCTCGGGCTTTGGGATGTTTAAAAGGTTGCTAGTTGGTTCTAATGTGCAGCCAAGAGCAGTGGCTGGCACAGTGTAAGCGTCCAGTAAAGGCCAGCACTGACTGGCTTTGTTCATCATTGTGGCTCCAGTCCCAAGCTGTGAGGCCTGGCACACAGTAGGCCTTCAATAATTGTTCTTAAATGAACAAATGAAAATTTGGGGCAAGAAGAGTGAGTTGAGATCATTCGGTGCAGCCCTCTGGCACTGGGATTGCTACCTGCTCCTTGCGCCAGTTGACATGTCTCCCGAGGGCTCCCGGGCTGCCCCTCTGAGCAGAGCAGTGCTGCCTCCTCCTTTGCCCTCAGGGAGGTTGAAGGAGCACCGCAAGAGGGAGACCTGTAGAAGCCCACATAGACGCTTTGGGGACTGGGCTGTCTGTCCCTCCCATCTCTCATTTGGTCACCAGTTTTGGTCCCAGCTGCAGCACCCCAAGGGGATGCATTATGGTCCTTAGAGGGACCCCATCCTTTTTGGGGGTGTCACCCTGGCTGGGTGGTATGGATTTCTGCTGTAAACGTGGCCCATCTGCGAGAAGCCCAGGTGCCACGTCTTGAACAGCTCTGAAACTTAAAGCTCAGAAGGCTTTGAAATGCAAATATTTTGAAGGAAACATAAGGTAAACATGAGTGCTTATTTCCCCCTGATGAAAACAATATGCTGTTTGCTCTGAAATGTAAATAGGGCCTAGATCGCTTTTAAAGAGAGCCATGTCTCATATTTTTAGGTCCAGGGTAATACCGTTCCTAAAAATACATGCATCCGGCAGCCGTCCCACCCCGCCTGCATCCACACTCCCTTTTTCTCCCTGGTCGCCCCTCATTCCCGGGCACTGCTCTCTTCTCCCAGAAATATTCTAAACCCATCTCCCCCCTCCCAATCTGGAATGCCACACTCCCCCTCCTCAACCCTCATCTAATTTTCCCAATACTCTCTGAGTGCTTGGGAGTTCCTTTTGGATAGAATTAAGGGGAAAAAAAATCTGTAGCCAAAGGCGTTTCACCGACTTGAAAGAGATTTTATGGTGCATTGAGTTCTAATCAACTTTAATAAGTATTTAATGCAGGAAGAAGGCTTTGCCCCTAGCCCTGGGGCTGGCCATGCGTGCTCACGGCCCCCTGTTGGCCATGGGAGAAAGGGCCGCTGCTGGGGCCGGTGGTTTGGGTGGGCACGGCGAGTGACAGCTGCAGAGAAACGAATAATTAGCAATTTCAACCCCTGATAATGAGTAGCTCCATGATCCTTCTTGGAGCCATTAGGAACATCTATCTTATTAATGATCCCGCTCGACAGCCACGAGCCCAGGGTGCCCGCTCCTCTCCGATGGGGCTCTCGCTCCTCATCTGCGCACAGGAGAGCGAGGGTGGAAGGTGGTCATTTTTCATTCCCCTTGGAGTGGGGCTCGAGCTCTCTGGGCAGGCCGCACCCCTGGGATGATCGGAGGAGTCTCCACCCCTGCGCCAGGTACCATCCACCCCACGCACTCCTACTCTCCCCGGAAGAGAACTCCCCTTGTTGTGTCCCGCCCGGTGCCACTTGGGCTGCAGGGGCTGCCCTCACCTGCAGTGTGCTCTCTTCTTCCCGCCCTCTCACTCATCTGGGGTGTGCTGTTATCATCACATTTGTGCAGACACTTGTTAAGGGGGTTCAAGGCCTTATCCAGGTTCACATAGTTAGCAAGGGCCAGCAGTCAGGACTGGGATGCCTGTCTTTTTGGTGGGTTTTTCCTGAGTTGCTCAGCAACTCATAGGAAAGGTGACGTCCTCAAGAGCCCCATGTTGGCCTGGGAGTGAATTCAAGGACATAGCAGCTCTTCCTGGCTAGTTTTTCTCAAAGGCAATGCCCAAACCAGGAGCTGTGGACTGACTGTCTACCAGCTGCATTGGGTTCACAGATAGGAATCTGTTTGACCTGCACATGTCTTAATAATTGGAAAATAGCCACTTAAATTTCTAGATTTACTAAAAAATTGGAAGATTTGGACACATTAAATTTGTAGTTCTACATGGCTAGATCTCAGGGGCAGCTGCTCTAGTTTGGACAGTTTGCCACAGGCCCTACCACTCCGTATTATCCCATGCCTTCCCTGATTTGCTCCTTTGTGTTACCTGTCTGTTCCCATAAGTGTTTGAGTTTGAATGAACCATTTAGACCAGTGATTTTCACACCTTATTTTATCAGCGGATTCCTCTTCTCAAAAACATAAAATGGGTAACAGGAAATATTGTGGTTAAGCTGGCATGGACTCGGGACTCCACATTCTACCCCCGTAGTCCTTCAAAGTTTGTGGAAACCCTAGGGCCCCACGGAACACAGTTTGCAAATGGTTTTCCTTGAGAGTAAATAAATGGCACAAGGACCCATGAACATACCAGAGGAGGCCCTGCTGCAGCTGTCACCTTGGAGGTAAGACTGGCAGAGCTTGGGAAGTCCTTAGTGGTCATCGTTGTCTAAAGGGTGAAAGAAAAGCCCAGACAGGACAGCTAACTGCGTGTGCTCACAGAGAATATGAACGTCTGAGTCAGTGCTTCAGCCCCGAGTTTGGATCTTCTTGTCACTCCTTAAAGGTTTTCTGGAAGAAGCTCAGCCCCCTCAGCCGCCTCAGCCCCAGCCTCGCTCCACTTCTCTGTTTCCCATCCAGCAATCGCAAGCTTCTTGGGAAATGAAGAATAACTCCCACTCACCAAGCAAACAGAACTTGGTACTTAAGTAGTGGTCGTTTAAGAATTACTTTCCTGGGAAATGTGTACACAAAAAGCAGAAGAGAAATGCAATGCTGGCTTGAGACTTGAAAATAAAACAGTGAGACTTGAAGGGGCTTTGGGGGTTATAATGTTGCTCTGGGTAACATCTCCTCATGTGCTGGGCCAGGGTCGTCATTCTTTTCCTGTGAAGGGCAAGGTCGTAAATATTTGGGGCTTGGCGGGCCACGCAGGCTCGGTTGCAACTACCCAACTCCGCTATTGTAATTGGAAAGCAGCCGTGGATGGTGGCATGTCAGGGAATGGGGGCGGCTGTGTTCCAATAAAGCTTTATTTACAAGAACAGGTGGTGAGCTGGACTTGGCCATGGCTGCTGACCCCTGCTGTCGGTCCACGTGGGTATTCTGCTCTGTCTTTAGAGGTTCCTTCTGAGGGCAGTGTATGACACAGACTGGGTGTCCTGCAATGCAGTCAATTCTGATACTGATTTCCCAGGGCAGGCCCCACAAGTTAGGAGACCAGCCCCCACTTTGTATGCACTTCTGCCCAGCCAACTACAAATGTAGGGGTTCCCCTGATTCCTGTCCATGTTTGAAAATTTGCTACACAGACTCACAGAACTCAGGAACATGCTATAATTAAGACTGTTGTTTTATTATAAAGGATACAAATGAGCAGCCAGACCAACAGATGTACAGGGCAAGGTCTTGGGGTTGGGGTGGAGGGTGCAGAGCTTCCGTACCCTCTCCCAGTGGAATGTGGGTGCACATGGGTGTGTTCACCAGCCAGGAAGCCACCCAAGCCTTGTTTCAGAGTTTTTATCTGGAGTTTCTTTAGTAGGCATGCTTCATGAAACCACTGGCCATGTGATCGAATTCAATCTCCAGCCCCCCTTCCCTCCTGGAGGTTGGGAGGTTGGTAGGGGCGGCAGAAGTTCCAGCTCCTCTAATCACATGCTTGGTGTGGCCAGCCCCTCCCTTGAAACCACCTAAAGGCCCACCATGAATCACCTTATTAGCATAAAGTCAGGACAGGTGCTCACTATGAATAACAAAAGACATTCCTATCACTTGGTAAATTCTCCTGGGTTTTGAAGCTCTGAACCAGGAACAAGGGACAAAGAACAAATATATTTTTTTGTTATACTCCAGTGGATTGATTATGCCTGCTTGGAATGCTTTGCTACAGAGCCGAGGCTGGGTCCCGATTCCCTGATAGATTGCTGTGAACGGTTAGTGATGTCTGCCCTGTGACAGGAGGCAGCATGTGTGCCGTGTATGGGCCATTCCTAATGCAGGGAAATCTCTGTATCTGGCACCTGTTTTCCAAGTAGTATTTTCTTATTTTCCTGAATTTTGCCTGCTAACCCGTGTTCAAGTTATACAACTTCTCGAAGAGTCCACGCTGAGGTTAACCGCTGGAGGAAAAGGTGGGAGAAAAGGATTCAGTAGAAAGAAGCTTGTCTTCCCTATTCGATTTTAAATTTCAGGAGAGCAGGAGTTACAGCGACCGTGTGTGAAAACTCGGGTAAGGAACATAAGGCAGCACGCCCTTTAATTAAGTACAGAGGTGAGGCTGCAGGAGGTGAGGGCTCAGGAGTCAGCCAGAGCATTCAGAGGCCAGGTGCCTGAGGAATACGCAGGATGGGGTGGGTGCAGGGCAGAGGGGAGGACGTGTCAGGGAGCAAGGTGTGACTGGGGAGCCTTTGGAAGGGAGGGCTGAGGGCCACGTCTGCTCCCTGACACTCAAGGGCCCGGGTCCAGGTAGAGCTGGTAGCAGTCTGGGACATTGTTATTCCAGAGCAGGAAAGTGACGTGGCAATATTTAGGCAGCCAAGCTGAGCGGCACATAGGAGGCCGTGTTCCCATTTGGGGCAGCTTGGTCACTGCAGGGAAAGGGACCCTCTCCAGGTGCACACATTGCCCCATTGTGCAGGGGAAGCCGAATCACATTCACCTTCCATTCCCACTCACCAAGCAACCAACCAGCGCCAGAGAAGTGGGGTCCTCTAGAAACGTGGCTGCATGCATAGGAGTCTAGTGGCGGGACAAGGAGCATAGAAACTTCTAGAGGAGGGAGGATGTTTAGAAAGGAGAGGTGCCAGATGAAGAATGAGCAGACATTTTCCAGATATCTTTGTTGGGCTGACACATATGGTTGCAAGGAGCTAAACTGCGCACTAGGAGCGCTGGTATCCACTTGGCGGACCTGGAGCTGATGTGTGGATTGAGGTCTTTCACCAGCAGTGGCGGGGCATCTGCCAGTAGGATGCTGGTGATGTTCATTTAAACCAGTGAGGAGGGGGTACTGTGCCCATTTGACAGACGAGGAAACCAAGGTGGAGAGAAGTTAAATGACTTGCCCTAGCTAGTAAGTGGCAAGTTCAGTTTCAAACTTAGTTCCTTTGGCTCTAGGCTCAGGGCAGGTTTTACTGTCACCAGCTAATTTGGTTATCGGATATTGAATAGACTGCAATACAGGAAGGTGAATTGTGCAGGTGACTCCTTAAAACTCTTTTCTCTGATTCAACTTTCAGCCTACAGCTGTGTCATGGACAAGTGTCTGCTCACTTTTTCTAGACATCCCCCTCTTCTAAACAGCCTCCCTCTTTAGAAGTTTCTATTCTCCTTGCTCCTACCCCTACACTCTGGCAGATGCTGCCATGTATTAGAGGACCCCGCTTCCCTGCCTTGGTTGGTTGGTCTGCAGATGATGTGTGGCCCAAGTTGAGCCACTCCTGATGCCCTTTCCCACCTGGCCGTAGACGGTTGGTTCAGGTCTGAGCGTTGCGTCCCAACTGGGCCTGTCCTAGGCAAATCCTTTGCCGGGAATTTTTCAGGCTAATGCTGACAAGGCGTCTGCAGGCTCTCTCAGCAGTGCAGACGTCGGATGGTAAAGCCAGGCGTGCTCGGCCTCTGTGTTTCTCGCCGTGTTAGGGAGCCGGCCTGCAGGGAGAGAGAGGACAGAGCCCCGTGCGGATAGGAGCAGAGGTGCGAGACGGAGGGAGAAGGTTCTGTTCCAATTCTGGTTCTTGTTCTTAGGCCCAGCTGCTTCCTGCCTTTCCCCAGTTTGATCATCCAACCTCCTTTTGGATTTGGTGAGTGAACACTTCCCCTTTGGCCTCAGCTAGTTGGAGTTGGGTTTCTGTCACTGGCTACATGAGTTTTGACTGACACATAGCCCACGTGGAAGCGTTTGCTATTCACATGTGCATGAGATATTTACAGGGCTGGTCCTATGTGCGCGGCACTGCTCACGCTGTGGAGTAGGGGGCTCTGTTCAGAGATTTGGGGTGCAGACAGGACCCATCTGGAGGAGACAGGTTGGTACAAACTGATCACAGACTCACAAAGATTTAAAAGGATACCTCCCTCCAGATGTCACCTAGCCTGCTTGTGCCTGGGGTTAGACTCATGACCCCAAAAGCCAATTCTAACATCTTATGTCTCCACCTTGGAGGGTGAACATGAATATCTCCAGGTCTCAGGGAAAGGACTCCTAACCCCTTGAGCCAGAACAAGGCCCATTTATTCTTCGTTCATGGATTAATCCCAAGTGCCAAGTACAGTGCCTGGTACACAGGAGGCACTCTGTAATGTGAGCTGAATGAATGAATGCATGAATGAATGCACGCCCAGCTCCTCTGAGCACACTCTTCATTCAAAGCTGTGGAGGGTGCAGCCTCTCTCCCACAGGGGCCCTAGCAATGCTGCCTTCAGCATTCTGCTCTCCTTCTGAAGCCTTTTCAATCCTCCCCGCCCCCTCCCCAGGAAGAGAAACACACAGAAGGAAGGTCAAGACCCCAAAGCCTAAGGCCACCCCACCACCACCGAGCCAAGCACTGCCTACTGTTCCTGGTGTCTTACTCTGCCCTGCAGTCTCTCTCGCTCCTGCATGACCCACCCCCACCCCCTGCACCCATGTAGATGCAAAACCCATCCTGTCTCTGCACTCACTGTCTTAGAGGCACTTAGTAAATGTTTGCAGAATGAATGTGGAATGGATGAGATGAAATGGATATACTTATCTTGCTCTAGTCTCCGTGAGATGGTTTGCTCTTTAAGAGCTCAGTAACTCATAGGGGAGGTGACACCCCAGGGGCAGAGACGAAGAATGAACCAAAGTGCTGGAACAAATGGAGGTTCAGGGCACCATGGGTGGGCATACGAGGGAGGGACTTGCAGAGGGGTGACATTTGCATTGGGCCTGGAGGGAAATAACAGGAGTGTACCTGGTCAAGAAGCAGGTGTACCTGCCAGGATGCTTTTGGAATTACAAGTGACAGAAAAAAAAATCTCCACCAGAGGTAGGGCAGGCTTCAGGGCTGGCTGATTCAGTAGCTCTTTACGATACCACCTGGGACTCAGGCTCTTCTTCTTTCCACCTGTCATCCACAGCATTGATTTCATTCTACAGTCAAAGATGGCTGTCAGCAGCGTGGGGGCTACATGTGTCTTTGTTCGTGTCTAGTGGGGGAGAGAGGTATCACTCTCCCAAGCAGGGATAATTGGATCGGGCAATTGTGGAGAAGAACCAGCCCTTGGACCAGTGAGTTGCCACGGCACGTCCCTGTATGGATTGGCCCCGGGAGAACAAGGTCCACTCCTCCAAGCCACTGGGTCGTGTCGGGGATGGGAGGGGTGGGGGACACAAGGACCCAGTAGAGGTCAGGCAGGAGGCAGGGAGGGATGTGTAGGTAATGTGGAGGGTCCACGCTGGAAGAGGGGAAGATGCCCAGAAATGTGTTTCTGGCTGAGAGCAGAGTCTACTTCAAGGTTTGCTGTCAGGAGGGGCATTGTGTGCTTGTGGGATGGCAGGAGCCAGGTGGGTGGGGACAGCAGGGGAAGGCACTGAGGGCCAGTGTCCCACAGGCAGGGTCTTGAATGCCACACTGAGGAATGGGCTCTCCCCGGAGGGTGGGTTCTGTGGACAGAGGTAATGAGAGGCACCCTGAGCAAGCCCAGCCCTGCCTCCCTGGATTCATGCGACGACTCCACCCCCGGAATTACTGTCTATGGTGGACTGGGTTCTGCAGGCTTGGCCAAGGCTGGGACCTGCATCTCCCAGAACCCTCTTCCCTGTGGGGTTCTGAGTTGGGGTCAGCTGTGAGAGGAACTGCATGACATTTGGGGAGTGGAAGCAGAGAAGAACTCATCATTCTTATGGGGCCATGGGAATCAGGCATACTGCCAGATGCAGAGGTGCCCAGTGGGCTCCAGGGTCCTGTTTATCCTTCCAACTCCTGGCCTCACCTGCCTCACCAGTGGTGGCCCCAAACCACCCACCGAGTGCTAGACTGCAGGTCCCCAGAGGCGGCAGCCTCCACAGACTGCCCCCTTGCACCCACCTGGCACCTGTGCCCATGCTTTGGGCTGTTGCTGCCTTCCTCTGGATCCTCCCCCAGATGTCACCCTGCCCAATCCCACCCACATCTGTGTAAGCTCTAAAGCCCAAATCCTAAAGGGAGCCCCTAGTTGCCTTAACACCTACCGATCCAGTGGAACCAGCCTTGCCAGTGAGTAGCAACAGCTCGGGTTGACCCGATCAGAAAGGCTGTACTGTAGCTGACAGTGCAGATTGCTGGGTTCAAATCCTGGCTCCCCATACCCCTGCTGGGCAAATGCAAGTGAGTTTCCCACCTCTCCGTGCCTCAGCTTCCTTCTTTGTGAAGAGGGCATAAGAATAGCACTTGTCGCACAGAGTGGCTGGTGGGGCCCGCGAGTTAACAAGGCAGTACTATTTACACAGTGCCCGGAACATAGTAGGTGCCGTGCGAGTATTAGCTGTTGTTATCACCTACTTGTTGTGTTCCAGGCATCAGCCCAGGTGTTCACACAGGTGCTAATTCATTTAATCTCCCCCACAATCCTGTGAGAGTGGTACTGCTATTAACCCCATTTACAGAGCGCAGAGAGGCTATTAGGTTGGAACATATGAAATTGCTAGTTTTGTAGGTCAAACATAGCTCTGTATCAGCAATTGCGTGCAGCTCACAGCTAGCATGACTGTGGGGCTCAAAGCCGGGCAACCTGCCCAAGCCATGCAGCCTGCGCATTTCCGGGAGCACCTACTGGGCGCCAGAGAGACTGTGTGTCCTTTGCTACGGCACTTCTAATGTCACAGCAGGGCTGTTTATGTAACAAATGCTGCACGCACGTGGAAGAGGGGGCTACAGGCTACTTTAAATCCCCTCCCCTACACCTTAGCTCCCTAAGTCGGTTTCTAGCATAGATGTCACCTCCTTCATGCAGCCCTCCCTGACTCCCCAGCCAGGGGCATCCACCTGTGTCAGGGCTCAGAGGCGGGAGAGGGCCCTGCTCATCTGGGGACAGTGGGAGGTTTCATCTGGCTGTAAGTGCCCCATGCACTTGCAAGAGAGTCAGGAAAAGGGCTGGGGGCAGTGCTCACGCTTGTAATCTTAGCACTCTGGGAGGCCAAAGCAGGGGGAGGGGGTGGGGGGGGATCCTGAGCAAGAGTGAGACCCCGCCTGTACTAAAAAAATAGAAAGAAATTAATTGGCCAATTAAAAAAAATATATACATAGAAAAAATTAGCCAGGCATGGTGGCACATGCCTGTAGTCCCAGCTACTCAGGAGGCTGAGGCAGGAGGATCACTTGAGCCCAGGAGTTTGAGGTTGCTGTGAGCTAGGCTGACGCCATGGCACTCTAGCCTGGGGAACAGAGTGAGATTCTGTCTCAAAAAAAAAAAAAAAAAGAAAGAGAGTCAGGGACTTGAGTGGCAAGGGGAAGACCTCAGAGGCTATGGGGAGTTTAGCTGCATTGTTACCATGAGAATGAGCCACCAGGGCCAGCTCTTCTTACCCCTGAAATGCCCCTCGATCTGCTGTTTTAATCTTTGCCTGCCCTTGGGCCTGCTGGGGGTGCTCCTGGTGAAGGCTTGTGCAGCGGCCTGAAATGGCCTGTCTTGCAGGAGGTAGGGGAGCTTCCGAGCCTGGCTGACAACTTAGTGACCTCCTGGCTCTTGCCTGAGTCCATGGTCCCTTTAAGGGTGAGCGAGGGCCTTGGTCTCTGCTCTGGGAGCCTCAGGCAGCCCCATCTCCCACACCCTGCTTTGCATCCTCTGGACCTAATCTGCCCTCCTGAACCCAGGACCTGGCATTGCTCTGGGAAGCACCATTCCAGCCCAGGCCCAGTGCGGCCCAACTTGGCTTCACTTTCCCTTCTGCCTCTGAAGATACCCCAGTGCCCTTGGCCTGTCCTTCCCGTCCCATCTCTGTGTCTGTCCTGCACTCCTCCCTCAAGAACAGGGACAAGTTCCTCCTGTCGGGGGTGAAGGATCAAACAGAATGTACCAGAAGCTGGCTCTCCCTGAGGGCTTGGCCAGGACTGCCTGGGGGTGGGCAGGATGTCCCCTCCCCTAGTGTGCTAAGAGGCCGGACTCTGGGGCTGAGCTGTCTGGTAGGAATCCGGCCCTTCCTAACGAGCTCCTCTCTCTGCAAAAGGAGGCTTATGGGTGGCACCTAGCTCAGAGCAACGTGTGTGGCAAATGTTTAACAACCGGCTCTTGGGTGTAGTTCCAACCTAAAAATTGGTTGCTATTTTCATCTACGTTAATGAGTAAGGTGAACGTGAAACAGTGAAAACGTGTGTTCGAACTTGACACTCATTTGTCAAAGACATGAGTGACTTTGCTAAGTCAGATGATATAATTATTAATAGTTTTAATTAATTGAGTGCAGCTATAGACACAGGCACACTTTCAAGTCTTATTTGCGTAATTAATTTTTTCTCCATCATGTTCTTAAGTCTAGAAAGACAAACAAAAATATAAATCAAGCCCTGATTTGTAGCCTTTGTAGATTTCCACCGCGACGTCACCAAACAGATTTGGGAGGAGATGTTCAGTAGCCACCATCATGTGGCATTCCCGACACAATGGACGTGAAAACCTCGAGAGCACGGACAACAATAAAATGCGGAAAGACAATTGGGAAGTGATGAATTTTGGGTATTTATTACTTTTATTTTTAGCATAATTTATTTAATTATGAGTTCATGTAATTTAATTTTTTAAATAATAGTCATATTTAACATCCAGCTTGTAAAATTCCTGAAAGTTTAACAACTGGCTGCTGTGAGCTGGTGCGAGCCGGCTCTGGCAGGCCACCCCAGGGTTATTGTGGGGAGTAAATAATTTAATGCTTTCAGAATGCTCAGAAAACCCTGGCAAATTGTAAGCCCTCAATAAATGCTAGCTAATCTCCTTATTTACTGTTGTGATTCTCAGTTGGAACTTTGGTGCCAGAAGCTGGAGTTAGGTGTATTTTCCCACGAGGTTGCGTTCCACCTGAGGACAGGGACCTGCTCTGGGTGGGGGCTGACACCGGAGCTGGCGTGGGGAAGGTGGTGTGCAAATCAGCTGAGTCGGCAGATTTCCTGCTCATCTGGACCATTTCGCTTTGGCTGACCTGCGGCCATCCCTGCATCCTTCCCAGCATGACAAGCCACAGATGCTGTCGGGTGGGTCAGCAGGCCTTCTGCAGGGCTTATCTGGACAACCTCACAAGAAGGCGTGTATGTGTGGAGCCCCACTTCTCATGTGCTGACCCAAGATAGGGCCAGAAGGCAGACGGTCTCCTTGGCTCCCTGCTGGCTTCCTGCCCCTTAAGGAGACCTGGGATGGTTACAAGTTTAACTAACGTCTAACAACGTTGGGATTGAAGTAGAGTCGTCGGCCCTTTGTATCCATGGATGCCACATCTATGGATTCAACCAACCACAGATCGAACATACTCAGAAAAAAATTTCACAAAAAGCACAACTTGAAAAAGAAAAAAATAAATAAATAAATAAAGCACAACTTGAATTGCTGTACACTGAGTACTACATTGAATCCACACAAATGAGGTGATGTGTAGACACTGCATCAGTATTAATATAAGTAGCCTGGAGATGATTTAAAGTTCATGGGAGGATGTATGTAGATTGTGTGCAAACACTATGCCATTTTATATGAGAGACTCGAGCATCCTGGGTTTGGGTTTCCATGCAGGTTTTGGAACCAATCCCTGGTGAATGCTAAGGGGCCACTGTACTTGCAGGAAGGGACTCAGTTCCCTCCCAGCCAAGGCCAGTGAATCTTCCAGCCTCTGCAGGGAAAGCCATGTACCTGAGGACCTAAGCGCTGCCCAAAGCCTGCTGGGGACGGGACACATGAAGAAGGAAAAGCAGACAGGTTTGCTTGGAGTCTGATGAAAGTATCATAGAGGCTTATTCTTTTATCCACAAACATTTCTTTAGCACAAACCATGAGCCCGAACAGTGCTAACTTCTAGGGACATGACATACAAAATGCGTTTGCTCACAGGAGATTACGTCACAGTGAAATGAAACAAAGAACCTATTGGAAGGGCCATCACCAGGCATGGCATGGAATCCCCTTCACCCAGTCCCAGCTGCACAGTGGGGTTGTTGGCGTGGGGGAGTGCTGGGAAAGGCTCGGTGGGGGGCTCATATGTGGTGGATGGGCTCACCTGAAGGTTAAGGCACAGAGGGCATGATGCTGTGGGTAGGAAGTGCTTCAGAGACAGAGGCAATGCCTTGTGCAAGGGACTCATGTGACCCAGACAGGTGCAGGGAAGGAGACGCAGGGTTTAGCAGCAGCAGCAAAGGGGTCACCTTTGCGGGAGCTGTCCACAAAGAGATGGAAATGAATGGGTCATAAGGTGAAGAAAGGCAGCAGGACCACGCTGCATCCCCGCAGAGCAGAGCCTGCATAAGGACTCGGGTGCAGGCAGTTTATTTGCAAGGTGATCCTGAAAGCTGGAGCGATGGAGGGGAGACAGGAGAGAGGAGAGAGAGAGACAGAGAGAAAGAGAGACAGACAGAGAGGAGGGAAGGCCAATAAAAAGGCATAACTGCTATGGATAACTGGGCTCAAGATCCCTGGGGCCCACTAGAGACCTGTGGAGAATATACCTTAGAACCCTCCTTCCCAAAGATCGGGTGCTGAACCCCCAGCTCCCATCTGCTGGTTGCCCCTGGAGCATTAACTCCTACATGCCTGCATTTGAGAGGAGGGGTCTAGTCTCAGAGGACACCTTGAGGCAGAGGGGAGAGTGACCTCAGCACACATGAAGCACAACGCTGGCAGCAAGGACAAACCTGTCCTCGACTGCACTGAAATCAGGAGGACAAGGGGACATGTTGTGGAGCACAGAAAGTATTTGCTAAAGCAGTCAAGGGGAGAGTGAGTTTCCAGAAGGAGGATGGGGTCACTTGTCACGGAGAAGTCCCAGTACAACGAGCGGGGTCTGCCATAGGCGCCATCACAGAGGCAGGAGATGAGAGGACAGTGAAAGAGCAGAGACAGCGGCATGAGTGACTTTTCTCTAGATCGCTAGCTGTGAAGGAAAGGCTAAGCACATGGCCATGGCTTGTGGTGGGTGCAGAATGGAGAACCCATTGGAGGGTGAAGGGGGGTCATGGATGAAGGATGAAAGGACGCAGGGTGTGCAAGGATCAAGCACGGTGGTGAACTTGAGGGACTTCAGGATTTTCATTCCAAGTTTTCTTTCCTGGAGACATTGTTTTTGTTTGTTTGTGCTGGGACTGAAGAGAGGGAAAGCGAAGTTGTTCTTTCCGTGGGTCTCTGGGATGAGTGTGGGCATTGGAGACAGACAGACCTGGTGTAGCATCCTGGTTCTGCCTTGGTGCCATCTAGACAGCTACTTGATGTCATGGAGCCTCAGTGTTGCCATCTGTAGCATGGGGATAACAATACCTCTCTCCCAAGGTGGGTGTGGACTTCAGTGAGAAAAGGTCTGGAGAAGAGTCTGACATGTATTAGGTGGTCAAAGGCTCCTCATCGCCTGACAGCAGCACAGACTGGTAGGTAAGAGCACAGACTCTTCAGCCAGACAGAGCACAGCTGCAGCTCTAGAGGTCCAGGCACAGGTGGTAACGCATCGGGTGACAGCATCGGTAAGCGTGGGAGTGTGATGAAACGCCAGGTGGAAGCGGTAAATGCGGCCAGATGGCTGAGGCCAGAGCCCAGGCCGAGATTGAATTTGATCCACCCCGGGCTCTGGGTCCCCTGCCATCCCTTCCCCCTCGGTGCCTTAGTTTCTCCCACCTCTGCCAGGAGGGGGTGAACTGACTCGCACTTGGCAAATGCACGGCTCAGGTATGGTACTGGCACTCCCTGTCCCTAGCAGACATCATTAATAGATCTGACACTTTCTGGTGCAGCTGGGACATTGTCTCCTTCACTGAGTTTCTTGACACGGGCTCCAGGTGGGCCCTACAATTGATCAGACTGGCCATATGAGACTTGCCATCTAGGACTAGGAGCACTCTCTAGATGACCCTGTCCTTAGATCTGGACAGGCCCAGCGCCTGCCCGGGGCCTCAGCCTCTTCAGTGCCTTCCTC
This sequence comes from Lepilemur ruficaudatus, assembly GCA_963574885.1. Taxonomy (NCBI): domain Eukaryota; kingdom Metazoa; phylum Chordata; class Mammalia; order Primates; family Lepilemuridae; genus Lepilemur; species Lepilemur ruficaudatus. Next base: position 193,335 of record CAUYRT010052000.1, on the reverse strand, counting down.
CAAGTTTTTGGAAAATGTACAGCTGACCCTGGTCCTCGTGTCTCCACTGGGCTGGCTGTCCCCGACACGCCAGGTAGACTGTGGGACGTGTGCCTAGGGGGCTGTCCCTGGTTCAATTCTAGAAGCTATTGAGTGGGTTATCTATGTTGGCCAACATGGTATTTCTTTACTTTTTTCTTTTTTTAAAATAACAGCATTATTAAGCTATAGCTCATATACCATATAGTAAAAAATTCACCCATTTAAAATGTACAGTTTGATGGTTTTTAGTGTATTCGGAGTTGTACAACCATCAACACAATCAATTTTAGAACATTCTTATCACCCCAAAAGAAATTCTGTACCCTTTAGCCACACCTCCCAGTCTCCCCTATCTCACCCAGCCCTAAAACAACCACTAATCTTGTCTTTATAGAGTTCCATGGTCTGGACATTTCATATGATATGGAATCATATAATATGTCATCTTCTGTGACTGACTTCTTTCACTCAGCATAATGTTTTCCAGGTTCACCCATAATGTAGCATGAATCAGTCCTTCATTCCTTTTTATTGCTGAATAATATTTACTTGTAGGGATATATCAGATTCCATTTATCCATTGGTCCATCAGGGGACTTTTGTGTTGTTTCCACCTTTTGGCTATTATGAATAATGTTGCTATGAATGTTTGCATACAAATTTTTGTGAGGATACATGTTTTCTTTTCTCTTGAGTATGTACTTACAAGTGGAATTGCTGGATCATACATTAATTCTATGTTTAATCATTTGAAGAACTGTCTCACTCTTTTCCAAAGTGGCTGTACCATTTTCCATTCCTGTCAGTAGTGTATTAGGATTCTAATTTTTCTATATCCTGTCCAATACTTACTATTATCCTCCTTTTTGATTCTAGTCATACTAGTTGGTGTGAAGTGGTATCTCACTGTGGTTTTGATTTGTATTTCCTAATGGCCAAAGATATTGAGCATTTTCTCATGTTTTTGGTGGCCATTTGTAGGTCTTTTTGAAAAAATGTCTATTCAGATTCTTTACCTATCTTAAACTGAGTTATTTATCATTTTATTATTGATTTGTAAGAGTTCTTTATATGTGCTATATGCTAGTCTCTTATCAGATACACGATTTGCAAAAATTTCCTCATATTCAGTGGGTTGTCTTTTCACATTTGTGATGGTGTCCTTTGAAGGACAAAAATTTTTCATTTTGATGAAATCCATTTTTTCATTTTTAAAATCTTGTTGCTTGTGCATTTGGGGTCACATCTAGAAAACCATTGTCCAATCCAAGATCACAAAAATTTACCCTCATGTTTTCTTCTAAGAGTTTTATAGTTTTAGCTCTTCCATTTGGGTTTTTGGTCCACTTTTAGTTAATTTTTGTATATGGTGTGAGGCAGGGATCCAATTTCATTCTTCTGCGTGTTGTTCCAGAACCATTTTGTTGAAAAGATTATTATTTTCTCATCTAATTGTTTTGACATCCTTGCCAAAAATGAATTGGCTTTAAGCGTGAGGGTTAATGAATTTCTGGATTCTCAAATTGATTAAATTAGCCTACATGTTTATCCCTTTGCCAGTCCCACTCTGTCTTGATCACTGTAACTTGGAAATCAGGAAGTGTGAGTCCTCCACCTTTGTTCTTTTTCAAAATTGTTTTGCTATTCTAGATCCCATGAATTTCTATACAAATTTTAGAATTAGCTTGTCCTTTTCCACAAAGAAGCCAGCTGAGATTTTGATAGAAGTTGCATTGAATCTGTAGATAAAATTAGGGAGTATTTCCATCTTAACAATATTAAGCCTTCTGATTCATGAACATATTACATCTTTCCATTTTATTAGATCTCTACTTTCTTTCAACAATGTTTTGTAGTTTTTAGAGTATGTCTTGCGTCTCTTTTGTTAAAGGTATTCCTAAGTATTATTTTTGACACTATTGTCAATGAAATTTTTCTCTTAGTTTCATTTTCAGATTGTTCATTATATGGTATTTCTTTTGTGGGATGGTATGCAATTGCGTTGTCAGAATGGTGCTGACACACTCATTTTAAATGACTTAAATCACTTATATGGATAGGACTTCACAAATAAGATCTGCCTTACACACACTAGGGGCATCCTAGCTCCTTCGAATTTTGAAATGTCATTTCATTACAACAGTTTGTTTATTGATTTGTTTACTGAGGGCCCCCTATGGGACAGATGCTATTTTAGGAGTGAGAGGCACAGCAGTGGGCACAGCACAGTTTTTGCTGTTATGGAGCTTGTGCTCTCCTGGGGAAGACAGACAATAAACTAACCAGCAACTAAATACTTAATATAACTTCAGGCAATCACAAGTGCTTTCAAAGAAAATGAATTTGTCTTAGGATAGAGTTCAGAGGCACAAAGTCAGATTTAATGGGGTGGTGAGGAAGGCCTCTCTAAGGAGATGACTTGTGGACAGAATGAAGTGCAGGGTGAGCCATCGAGAACTGGGGGAGGAGGACAGCATGTGCCAGGCCCTGGGTGGGAATACCCTGCAAAGGCCTGGGGACTGCCAGGAGGCCAGTGTGGCCCAGGCAGAAGAAGGCAGTGGAGATGGGGAGAGAGGCTGAAGAGTTAGGCAGGGGCCAGGCCACGTGGTCAGGTGGGCCACGTAAGCACTGTGGCTTTTACCCTGAACGTGAGGCCACATTGCTGCAGAGTACAGACAGGAGAATTCAGAGAAGATCAGCAAGAGCTGCAGGAGTCAGAGAAGATGCGTTGAGAGTCAAGGAGTCAGGCTCTTCTGCAGGGAAAATCTGCATGTGCCAAGGCTCCAGGGTACAGTGAGCCCAGCAGGTGCAACACCAGGAATAAAAGTGTGGGCAGGAGCTCACCCTGACTGCAGCAAATGGGGTGCATTGTGGAGAAAGACAGAAGAAAGGAGAGCAGGTGTGCTCTCTGGTTATCTCATGGTCTATCTAGAAGGTAGCATTGGTTTTAGCCCACAGTGGAAATCAAGGCTTGGGAACCCTAGAATTGAGCCTTGGCTCTCATTGACTTGCCGCATGACCTTGGGCGAGTCACTCCCTTTCTCAGGGCTTGATGCTGTCATCTGTACAATGGGTGCTTTAGAGCAAGAACAAGGTCAAGGATGTTGCCCCTGCAATGTTGGGAGCTGCTGGATGCACCAAAGCCTGAAAGACAGCCCTTGATGGGAGAGAGGAACCCTCTTCTGTCAACTGACCTGGTCTATGGCTGCCCTGAGCTGTGATGCTTCCTTCCCAGAGATTTGGTGGGGAGAAAGGATAGTGTTGCTATGATATATCTCTTCTTTTCATCATTACCAAGCTAATGTCATTGCCTGTGGCTGTTCTGCAGGTGATCGAGCTTGCATGGAGCTAATGGCTGGAATGAAGCGTGGTTGAGTTGATGGGTGGGGATGAAGGGAGATGGAGAGATGTTAAACATGGCAATGCCAGGCCCAGCTACACCACATCTTCCCAGAAAGGGCCAGGAGGGCCTCAGACACTGGTCCATCTCCATTGGTTTGCAGACGAAGTGGCTAAAGATCAGAGAGGGTATGACTTCTGCCTTAGGTCACACAGTAAATTGGAGGCAGAAGAGAAACATGGCTCTTGGCTTCTAGATCCACAGTATTTCCATTGCACCCCACTGTCTCTGGTGAGCTGGGAGCCAGTGATCCTGAGGGCAAAGAGAAAGCATTATTAACAAGAGGCAGAGAGAGGAATTTGTCTAAATATTGGTTCGATGGCAGGAGAAACAAGAGGTGAGTGATGGTCACATTTCTCCCTAGTCAGGACACATCAGCACAGAGGTGCAGACCCTGGCAGGGCTGGGATCCAGCTATGCCTACGCTGGGGCCAGCAGCAGGGATGTGGGGACTTCTGGGGAGCCTGCCTGAGAACACGCACTGTGCCAGGCCTCTGCACCTGCTGCAGCCCATCCACCTGCACGGTTTCACCTGGGTCACTGTCTTCCCAGAAACCTTTCCTCTGCTCACTCACAGGCGAGATGGGGCAGGGATGAGGGCAGCCTCTCCCCGGGGCAGCTGTCTTCAACCCTGGGGGACCTTGTTGATGATGAAATTGGGAAAATAAAAGTTGTTCTCCTTTTGGTCATCCCTTTGGGAATCTAATTTTGGGGGCACTTGGAAGAGGAGGTGAGTCGTACCTAGCACCCAACATACTGGCCCAGCACCCAGGAGACTACAGCCTTCTCCATGTCAAATGTGGTGCCGAGGGCACAGTTTGCTGGCAGCTGAGTGGCATTTGCCACTTTTCAGAGTCTTTCCTTGATCCTTACCTGCTTTAGGGCACAGCCAGCCTCCTTCACCAGCTGGGGAGTGGGGGCTACTGTCCTTGCCCCACCCCTAGCTGTCCTTCCCCTGGGTCTGACCGTCCTCTCCTCCTGGTCACTATGGGGACATGTTCTAATCAGAGCCCTTCCCTGGGAGCTTTGACATTTGAGCTGGATAGAAGAACTTTTCATTCTTTTTCTGTACAAGTTTGTTGAGATATAAGCCAGAGATGCCTGTGGCCAGCATTTCATCTTTCTGAGAACCCAAATCTGGAAGAATAAAGTCAGCAGTCAGAGAAAAACAGAGAGAGGATGGAGAGAGCGTCCTGGGGTATCTGGGTGCCTGGATCCCACCATTCCTGAGGTCAGACTCCCCTCTTTTTGAGAAAGTTGGTTCACTTGAGTTTTTGTAGCAGCTGAAGGAACTCTCACTAGTTTTTGGGGCTGATGATCCTTGCTTGGCCTTTTCATGGGTCGTGAGAATTCAATGACCTGCCTGCGGTCCACAGCTAGCCTGGGTGGATCTTCAAGAAGACCTTAAAGAAGCTTCCCCGAGCCTCAACTCCTGGACAATGGCCTCTCCACGTACTATGTGGAAAAATGGGCAATCCAGAAAGGACAGGCAGGCGGCAGGGAGGGACACATAATTGCTCAGGCTTGACACAGCCTCCCCCATCTCCATACAGTTAACACTGTTTTATGAAAAAACAAAGAAATAAAATCCTATTTTCCAGATGAGAAAATCAAGGCCATGTAACTCGATTCTTTCAGGCACTGGGGAGTCAGTGGCTCAGCCCGAATGGCCAGCTGGAAGAGAGAGGTTGCACCCTGGCTGGCTCGCTCTTGCTCAGGCTGGTCTCGAACTCCTGACCTCAAACAATCCTCCTGCCTCGGCCTCCAAAAATGCTAGCATTACAGGCATGAGCCACTGCCCCCAGACTGGCTTTTCAATAGACCTTCCATTTTACCATGGTTTGCAAAGTTCCAGTCACTAGCTGAGGATGAAACAGTCATCCCTCCCTTCCTCCATGGCCCCTCCATTCTGCTGACCTCAGGAAGGAGGCTCTGACCTGCTCCGAAATTCGCCACTCGCCAACACCAAGCCCCGTGTCTGTGCCTTTCCCCTCGTGGGGGCCTTTCTCTGAAATGTGTGCTTCTCCGTTTCCACCTGCCCAAAGCCTGGCTCTGGGCAAAGTCTTCAGCCGGAATGGTGTCACGAGAAGGAAAGAAATGAGCGAGACGTGGAGTCAGGAGATCTGGGTTTGAAATCCCAACTCTGCGGGAATTTGCAGAGCCAAATGGCTCCACCTTCTCAGCTCCCCTCCCGTGGCCCTGCTGCCTGGGGCTGACTGCTTGCCTCTGTCGCCCTCACTTGTTAGGAGGGCTAAAGGCTGGGGGCAGCGGGACAAGATGGTGTGCAAAAGGTGGGCACAGGGCTGCCAATCAGGAGGCCGGTACCTGGCACACTGGGTCCCACTGGCACTTCTTGCAGGAAGGAGCGCGGAGAGCAGCCAGCCTGGGAGAGCTGAGCCTGAGCTGGAGCCGTGTGACAGGCGGGACAGCAACTGAGGATTTAATGAGATGATGAGTCGGGCACTTCCAATTCCCGATGCCAACGGGCGACTCTCTCTGTGTCCCTGGGACCGGGACAGCACTGTTTGTGAAGTGCCACTTGTCCCCAGCGAGCATCTGTTTTGCTTCTGTCAGCATGAGCCCCCACCCCCTGCCCCAGAAATTCCCAGCAGAGCCTCTGTGTGCTCCAAAGCGCCTGCTTCCCAGCTCGCTGCTCGCCTTCCAGCAGGGGCTTCTTGTTCTGAACCCTGACACTGGATGCAGCAGGTGCTTTAGGTGGCGCTCTCAACAGGGGACAGGAAGGGACGGCGGTGGGTGGGGGTGAGGGGGCAGCGGCCTGGTTTGGGGGTCCCTGGACTCTGCAACAGATATGGCAAAAGGAGCCGCATCTGTCTGCACAGGTCGGCGGAGTGTCTGCAGCTGGCTCAGCGCCTCATTTCTCAATCAGTGTCCCCTACGCTTGGTGCGTTGGGCCCACGGTGGGTGCAGCCACTGAGAAGAGCCCCCAGATGTTATGGTTGGTCCTGGGGCGTGTTGCTTCAAGAAGGCTGAGGGTCCCAGGGGTGCGGAGGCTTACAATGGCACGCGGTCCTTGCCTCTCCTTCATTCCTGTAGTCAACCCCTGCCAGTCTCCTGGCCATTCCAGGCCAGCCCCTGGGTGCTCAGTTGGGAACAGGAAGCACAGCCCCTGTCCCCCTGATCCCCTCTGTGGAGGCCCTGCGTGCCTGGTGCCTGGATGACAGCACAGCTCAGCAGGCAGACCCTGGAGCCAGATCACCTGGGCCCCGCTCCCAGCTCAGTCGCTCCCTTGGTTTGTGATTTGGGGCAAGAAACTTACCTTCTCCGTGCCTCAGTGTTATCATCTGTGAAATGGGGATGACGATAGCCCCTAATTTATGTAGTCGTCATGAAGTTTCCTAGGTCAATGAGCATAAAGAGCTTGAAATAGGGCCTGGAATCTAGTCGATAATAGCAAAATAGTAGTAATGCTATCACTCCACTTCTCGAGTCACCCTCTTCCAAGCCACCTCCACAACACACTCTATCGATCTTTCTAGAAGATCGGTTTGATCATGGTGAAGTTATTCAAAGGCTCTCCTTGATTTAAAGTCCAAACTTTTCCTGCTTTTCTGCCCATGACCACGTTTCCCAGATGAATTCCCACGCCCGTGCCCCCCAGCTCCCACCCTGCAGCCATCCCGGGTGGCCTGCCTACTCCTGCTCTACTTCCGGGACCTTTCCTCTCCCCTCCCTGCCTCCCTGGAGACCATTTAATTCCTTCAAGAGACCCTGTAGTCTTTCTCTGAAGGTAGAGAAGCCCACCCCCCCCACCCGATTTCTCCTTCCCTAATGAAAGCCAGTCCCTCCCGTGACCACACCCCCACTGCCCGCCTTGGGTCTCCTGTGCCAAACAGCGTGTTGTAGCCGTCCAAGTAAGCAAGTGTCTTCCACTGACCCCTCTGTCCCGTGGCCATGTCCGATTCCTCTCTGGGCCGGCATGAGTGGACCCTCAGCAAATAGCCGTTGTTGAAGCAATAAATGGACAGGGTGTTTGATGAACGCTTGCCAGGTTAGAATGAAGAAGCAGGTGATCTCCTTTTGTCCTTACAACAACCCCTAAAGCAGATGACAGATACTAGCAGCCTGTTGGGACTTTGCTGCTACCGTGGCCAGCGTAGGTGACAGCTGGCTGGCCCCAGGGTGGAGCTGTCGGAACAGTGGGGTAGGTTTGACGCCTGGGGCAGTGCTTTGCCCCTTCCCCATTGGCACAGGTGCCTGTGCCTGGGAAGGGTAGGTTGGTGTACGTGAAAGATTGTATTTTCCAGCGATGCCCACTACACTATTTCCACGCGGATGCCCTTCTGCAGTGTAACCTTGCCCCTCTCCCAGTAAGAACAGATTCTTATCCCCCTACCTTGAATCTGGGCAGTCTTGGGCCTCCTTACCCAACAGAATGTGGTGGAAGTGATGTTCTGAGACTTCTAAGATTGGACTTTAAGAAGCCCTGCAGCCTCTGCCTGGGTCCCCTAGAATTCTCCTTTGAGATGCTCTTTCTGGGAAGCTGGCTGCCATGCTAGGAGATGGCCAAGCCACATGAGAGGCCACGTGTAGGTGCTCTGGAGGACACCTGTGCTGAGCTGGCAGCCGCCAGCCCAGCCACGTGAGCGAGCCATCTGGGACGTCCAGACCAGCCAAACTTTCAGATGATTTCAGCCCCAACGGACCCCTGACTACAGTCCTATGTGACAGCTCGAGCGTGAACTGCCCAGCTGAGCCCAGTCAATCTGCAGAAACATGAGGGATGATGATGAACATGTGCTTTAAGTCACCAAGCTTTGTGGTGGCAGCAGACAAATGAAACCTTGGACTTGATGCCGATTGGAGGAAGAGGTGACTGCTGACCCCTACCCTGTCTCCAGACGATGACTCCAGAGGGCCTCTGGCCTGTGATCTCTCAGGATGTGGAGCGAGGGACTGAGAGGTGGGAACCACATGATCTCCATCATGAGGCCCGACCCGTTCACCTCTGAGATGCTTTCTTCCATTTGCAGACTGCCCTGGAGCAAAAGGTGGGGGGCGGGGTTTGCAACAGTTTCAGAACCTACTTTCCTCAGTTGTAGGAAATAACCAGGTTCAAGTGCACAGGTATAATGCCTTTTTCCACATTCCATCCCAGTCCCTACTCTGTCCACTCCTCCGTGAAAGTGGCCTAGGTGCTTGGGACATGGCAGATGGAAGGAAAGCAATGGCACTCTGCGCTGGGGCTGACCTCCGTGATTTCATTTGCCTTTCCTGGCAATGTGATGAGCGCGGAGGTACTGTCCCCACTGTGCAGATGAGGAAGCCGGGTCAGAGAGGTTCAGTGATGCGTCCATGCAGCAAATGAGTGGCAGAGTTGGAAAAAACCCAGGCAGCATCTCTACTGTTGACGTGGGAATGGCCTCAAAGATGCTGAGAAGGTTCCTGGGACACTCTCATCCCCAGCTGCTGGTCAGTGGCTGAAATCCCCTCATTATTGCTTTGCTGCTTTAGCTTAAACCTGGATCCTGCCAATGTTAATCCCTCTGGAAGGATGATGCATTAAGATGTTATTAACCGCTTAGCCCAGTCGGAGTGAGGTCCAATGCCTCTCCTGAGAGTCTGTGCTAATGGGAGGGAGTGTGGTGGGAGGAGCTGCCTGCAGGGGTGGACAAGGAAAGGATGAGACCAGAGAAGGTTTACAGCCCAGGCTCTTCTCGGTACTTTGCAGATGGAACTTGACAGTGGACTTGGAGACTCGAGAAGACAGAACCTCAGCACTTGGCACAGGACAAGCCCCATCCCCTGCCTGAGGTTGTGTTTCTCCAAGCCCAGTGGCAGCTCTAGAGAACGTCTATTTCTCTAGCTAATGAAGTCCATCCCTGGCATGGATATGGGCACATTCATTCTCCTCATCAGCTTCCCCCGCATTTGGCCAGCTTCCCTCCCAGCCTCCTGGGAGAGCTGTGTTTAATTCTGGGCTCCAAACTCAAGGAACGGCATTAACCAACTGGCACGAGGCCAGAGCAGGCAGCCAGGGTGGGTGGGGAGGGGATGCTGACGGCTGATAGAGCAGTGCCAGAGGGCCCTGAGGGGAGGAGACCCAGGGCTGCAAAGCCGGCTTCCACCTTGAGGATGCTGGGCAGCTGAGTGTATCCTAAATCTCCCCTTGGGATGGTCCGCATTCTGGGGAGGCAGAGGCTACTCAGTGTGGGTGATCCTGATGGGGAGGGAGTGCCCTGTCCCTGGAAGTGCTAGGCAGTAGACCTAACTGCCCATCGAGGTTCTGCAGAGACGTTCCCACAGGAGAGGGACCAGGTGATCTCAGAGACCCCTTGCAATGCTTGGTTCTCAGGCTCTGAGAAGGGACAAGTTGGGTTTCAATCACCTGGACTCAAAGGAAGGGAACAGAATATTCTGGCTGTGCTGGCGCTCCCTCCGACCTTGCTGGCCTCCCCTTACTCTGCTCCTCTGGCGGTCTGACTTCCTGTGGGCAAGGAGGCCTTGCTCCCCTCTTCTCTCCCTCCTCCCTCCTTCCATTCATTCGACAAATACTTATGAAGCACCTGAGATGCTGGGCAGCGTGCTAAGTCTGGGGGACCCAGGGAGGAGCAGCATCAACACAGTCCTGCTCTATGGCAGAGCAGCGGGAGCTCCTGTAGGAGGAAGAGGGGAGTGACAGAGAGATCACGGGGGTGGAGGTGAAACACTGAAGACTGGGTGGCAGGTGAGGGCAGTGTCCAGGATGGAGATGCTGTAGGTGGGCTAGGAGAGGCCAGTGGGGCTGGGAAACGGGGATGGATTGAAAAGACAGGAGGAAAACTCATCAGGGCTTGAGAAAGGGTTGGAGGGGGCAGGTAGATGAGGGAGAGGAAGGTGTCAAAGGCTGACTCCCAGGTCACTGGCTGGGGCATCTGAGCAGGGGAGGGTGGCAGTCTTGGGAATGCCTCCCAGCAGGGTGGGCCTGGTGGCTCCCTGGCTGAAAAGGCTGCCCCTCTACTTGGGCAAAAGCTTTGGCATGAATGTGCCATATCGGGCAAGTCTAGGAACAGGGTCCACCTGCTCTGCGGCAGCAGGGAGCACTGCACCCTCTCCCCACAGCCTGTCTCCATCCCTCCTACCCCTCCCAGCAGCTCCCCCAGCCTGTCTCTCCCCAGCAGCGCCTCGAGGTGCCTGCCCCCCTTCTTGTGGCTCCTCTGCTGCAATGATGATTGACACTCCCGAAGGCCAATGAGCTGCCTAGCCCCGCCCACTGCCTGGTTCTGGGCCTCCCTGCCCCGCCCTCTCCCGCTGTCCTACAAGATCTCTCACAGTATCGAAATGCCAGAAGCGATCGATCAGGCAATAACAGGCCTGATTTCCACCTAGGGAGACCAGGGAGGGCCCAGCTGGGCCTCCTCACAGCATCCTTGATCTCCCCCACCTGGCCACCGGATGCGCGGGGGGAGGCAGGGGAGCGCAGGCTTCCTGGCTGGAGCCTGCATCCTGTAAACATTCCTGCCCCATTTAGATGGTCGCCAGATGGGCTGGAGCCACGGGGCGGGGGGGGGGGGGGGGGGGGTGTCTGCTCCACGGTGGGGGATTCAATGTTCAATGGCACTCTGTCTCCAACTTAGCTCCTGGTGAAGCTGCTCTGAAGAACTCTCCTTCCCTACTAGTCTGCGTGAAGCCAGCCTGTACCTGGGTCCCCTTCCCTTTGCTGTCAGTCGGTGCACCACCGGGTCCCCTCCCTGTGGCCATGAAGTCGGTGCACCACTGGCTCTTCCTTTCTGTGGGCCCCTCGGGGTCCTGTTCTTTCACCTGAGACACAGGAGTCCTGGACTCAGGGCTTGCTTGGTCATCTCTGGAGGTGTGGGCCTCAGGCCTGTTTTGTAAACTGATGACACCGAAGATGGTTATGTACCTACCTACTTCCCCTAGCTCATGGGGCAGTTATGGAGTGGCCTCGGCCTAGGACAACCTTTTAAATATTAATATTAAACTGAGTGCACACGGTGTTTATCATATCCACAGCCTCAAGAAGGCAGATGGAGGTACCTCAGCTGTTTCCGATGGGAGAGTATTTATGCTGACAGCTACCCTTCTTGAGGTCATTTCATGCATGCTCTCTAATCGTGAGTATTACCACGTCCACTTACAGGTGACCAAACTGAGGCACAGAAAGGTGAGTGGCTGGGCTCTCCATCACCCATCGAGGAAGTGGCCAGCTTGGCTTTGGCCCCCAGTGGTTCTGGCCTGGGCAACACCTGCCTTGGTGTCTAGATGCTGAGCATGCGTAAGCGACTGCGGCCAGGCTAGTTCCACACCTGAGCTCCTCCACTCTCTGCCACAGCCCAGGCTGTGTGGTTGGTACCAGGTAGCATTCCTACAAAACAGATGAGCAGACAGACCAGAGAGGGAAATAAACTTGCCCAGGACCACACAGCTGCTCAGTAGTAGAACAGGATGGGAACTCATGTCCTCTGAGTCCATTTCAGGTGCTTATTCCGCTATGTGCCATTTTCAGGTCATCACATAAAGCTCTGGGTGGCCTTAACACCAGGTCTGGAAGACTAGGATGAGTTGGTTGTAAGAGAAGAAGGAAGAAATTGAAGGGTGAAGCAGAAGACGGAGCTGTGATTCCTGTCTTGTTTCTCACTGTGACCTTGAGCACTTTGCCTTACTGTTCTGAGCCTCTGTTTCCTTGGGTGTCACCTGGGGACACTGATCTGTGTCCAGCTTTCCTCAAGCAGTTACCCTGGGGACAAAGATGTGAGGTGGGAATTGGTTCTGCAGACATGCAGGGGCAGCTTCCCCTCCCGCTGCAGAGCCCCCTTGTCTTGGGTGGGCATTGAGGCAGGTGGGCAGCTGGCTTGTGTCACCCCGATGCTCAGCTCTCAGTGGCTCTGGAATGGCCTTTCTCAGCCCAGACACACCACGACAGTGCCTTCTCCCTGTCTGTGTGCTTTTTAGGCCGGCTGGCAGGCTTGGGAAAGCAGACTGGCCTTATCAGAAGCCCCTAGTCTCTGGTTTCTGGGAACTGTCTGCATTCTGCAGCTTTCTTTCCCAGGGGCTGGTGCCAAGTGATGTCTGGCAGGACTCCAGGCATTCTACGTCAAGCACTTCTCAGCAGCGGGAAGACTGACTTCATTGGGGCCCAAAGAGACCCGGCAACAGGTCTCGTCTGTTTAGCCGCAGCTGCAAAACGGTGCATGGTTAGCACCCTCGATCCATGCAGAGAACCAACCTCTCCAAGTTGTGTAGGGCAGGTCTGGAACTGGCCTCTCCCAATGCCCAGTTGGCTACGTTTAGAGAGCTGATCGATCTGCATGGAGGCGTCAGCTTTTAGGAGGCATGCCATACACATTCTCCATGTTCATGCCACACCAGGACAGAGGCAATGCCCCAAGCCAAGGCCACCTGTCCATCCAGTACTCTATAAGCACCATCTTCGGTGAGATCCACACCACATCCCTGCCAGAGGGGGACCATGATTCTTAGTTAAGATGGATACAATGGAGGCACAGTGAGGTTGAGAACTTGCTAGGTCACTCAGCCACGTGCAGCTGAGCTGGGTTTGAACCCAAGCAGGTGGGCTCCAGAGCCTGGCTCCCTCACAGCATGGTAGGCAGCGGCAGGGGTGGAGGAATGGCCCTAGCTTCTCCTGTCTCACAGCCTCACCCATACCTTGCTGCGCCACTCTTTATGCAAGAGCGTAAGAGCTGACCCCATCTTACAGAGGCAGAGCTGGCTTAGCTTAGCATAGGTACTACCTGTGCAGGTGCCAAGTGGTTTATGTTAGCCAGGGCACCCAGGAAGAGTCCAGGGGCCAGGGGAGGGGTGTCCCGGGGGAGTTGGCAGGGACATAAAGGGCTGTGTGATGAGGAATGCAGCCCAGCCTTTGAGGGGCAGCGGCTCAGTTCTCTCCCCTGGTCCCTGTGTGGATGGGCAGTGTCATCAGTAGACACCTGAGGCCCAGAAGGTAGGGGCGGTGTCAGTCCCTGGTGCCCATCCACTGTCCTGGAACATTTCTCTCCTGGCAGAGCCTGTCGCCGCTAATGCCCATGACTACCTGGTCATTCTCTAGCTTGAATATTGGATGGGACAACTTTGAGTGGCGTTCTTGACTCTCCTTATTGTTCCGGAACTGAGGTCCTCACTGTTCCTTCCTTGCTCCAGGCAAACCTTCTCTGTCCCGGTTCCTGCCTTCCCTTCTCGTGCCTCGGATCCAGCTGCTTCCCCGGTCAGGCCATGGTGGAGACCATCTTTGAGGAGAGGGCCTGTCCCCCGCCCAGAGCGCTCTCAGAGCCCTGGGACCCGAGGCGGGAGTGCCGGAAGGGAGCACGGCGGGAGAGGCCTCGAGGGCTCTTCACCTCCCCACAACCTGCAGCTCCTGCAGGGCAAACCCCACGGCCGATCTGTTCCACGGTTTCTCACAATGTTTGTGGACTGCACGGATGGAGGAAAGAATGTGTGAGCCAAGGGTGGAGGCAGCGCCAATGGTCTGGGAACCAGGGGACTGAGTCCCTTTTCCTTCAGCATCTCAGGAGGAGAGTCGGGAAGATGCTACACACCCATCCATGAGGCTTTTTTTTGGATGCCTTGATGGGCCACCCTTTGGAGGACACTTGCATTTTCACTGAGGCCTACAAAGACTTGGAGGAGCCCCCGTGCGGTGCATGATGGGTTTCGGGTGCTATGGCAGAGCCATGGCGGGAGGGCAAGGCGGTGTGACTGGTGTGGGTGGCTCCCTGGGTGTCCTCCCTTTGTTAGCCCCCAGAGGGGCCTGTTCAGGAAGTGTGGGCTGTCTCCTTTGCTCTGGGTCATTGGGTGGTGACATTTAAAAATACTGTCAATTGCTGACATTTATTCAGTGCCACATGCAGTCACCGAGCTGAGCACTTACACACTTTACCTAATCTCATCCCTACTCCAGCCTTGAGAGATAGGACTGATGACCATCCCGCCCCATTGTACCAGGGAGACCTCATTTGTCCCACGTCTGGCTCCCTCGTCAGAGGCACGGGTTTGCCTTGGCAGGGACCATGCCGATCTTGCTCTGTACCCTCGGCCTTGGATGGAAAGTGGGCACTTCTTGCCGGTTGGTCAAACAAGGGTGGATGAGTGGATCTCTGGGACTTCAGCCCTCCACACCGGCCTCACACTGAGAACGTCTGCTCCAGTGCTATAATCCTAAATGAGAAGGCAGGGTGTGAAATGTGGTGTGTGTGTCTTTGCAGGTCACGACTAGACTGTGGGCTCTGGGTTCTGCTGTTTGGGGCACCTGGCTCTGCATCTTTCTGACTGTGTGATTTGGGGTGAGAGCCCCACATTCTCTGGGCCTCAGTTTCCTTTTCTATAACATAGGGGTAACGGCGATACCTATCTGATGGGGTTATCATGAGGACACAATGAGTTATTACACCTGAAGTACCTAGAACAGTGTCTGGCCCCCAGTAAACACTAAGTAAATGTTTGTTAGTTAAATAGTTAGGGACAGAAGGAGCTAAAGAGAGAGATAGGTGTGTGGATAACAGCGCATGGCTGTGGGCCTTGTGAAGTAGTGACCAGTCTGTTCTGCGCCCCTCAGCTCCTTGGCCTTCCCCAAGGCCCAGTGTGACACCTGGGGACAGCTGGGTTTCCCAGTTCCCTCGGACAGAGTGTGGGTGAGTCTGTTGAGAGGTTATATGAGGAGGTGGTGGCCCATGAAGGGGCCTTGTGGATGTGGGAGGGGCTGCTTCCAGGTAACGCAGAGTGGACCAGGTGGAGGGGACACGGACAGCCCCATGGATGACCAGGGCTGGGCCCCAGTGCAGGACAGATGAGCAGACGCCTTCTCTCCGTGCCTCCAAAGCCCCTCGCTCCAGCTTCACCAGCCAATTAGAGCAGCCTTTGGGGAAAGGCCAGCCGCGGGGAGAAGAAATCTGAGTTGACTGACTTGTAATCTGCATTTGCCAAGGAAAAAACTTGCCATGACTGGCTTCACCCGGGACTGACTAGGTGCGAGTTTCTGCTTTTAGAGAGAATGGGACTCAAGAGAGAAATGAAGTTCAATGATAGGAAAATAACGAAAATTATATTTTTTGTATACCTGCCTATGTGGCTTATGCAAATCTCACCACCAAATGTTTCCCTTCCTGTCTATGATTTCACAGTGTGTGTACTTGTGTGCGTTAATATACATAAACTGAAAGGAAGAAAATTAACCAAAGTGTATTGGTTATCTCTGGATGAAGGGATTATGGACTATTTTTTATTTTCCTTAATATACTCTACTTTATCTTTCCAATTTTCTAAAGTAAACATGAACTACCTCTATGATCAGAAAGATGAAATGTGATTATATAGCTATGAACTGTGTATCTACACTGTTCTTTGTGTCAGGCGCATCGAGTCAGTAGGTGGTGTGTGTCTGGACATAGGAAGGCGTTAGGCTGAGGTCTGTGTCCCCAGAGGCTCCCCTCCCTTTCCCGAGCATGCTTGGTGGAGACCCCCTCATGTCCACATGTGTCTCCATGCAGCCAGGACCGCATGAATCTCCCTTCCCAGAGAGGAAGGCAGAGAGCTTTCAAGCCCATCCTCAACGCTAGCAGTGTGGGGACAATGGTCTCCTCTTTACAGATTAGAAACTAGAAGCTCAGAGAGGTCTGGGGACTTGTGCAGGGCGACACAGTCAGCTAGCAGAGCCCTGGGGCTAGAATGAGGTAGTCGAACCCCCAGCCCAGGTCTGCCTGGCACCGTGCCGCCTCTGCTGGCCAGCAGGAAGGGGTTCCAGGACAAGCCTCTAGTCTCATGTCCTCAACACCTGATGGGGCTTCACAGCTCAGAGAAAACAAAAGCATAGAGCGTTTTGTGGCTTGTCCAAGATCACACAGCAGCAGAGCTGGAATTAGAATGCTGGTGCTCAATGCCAGGAAAGGAAGATGCTTAAAGAAGAGTTACGATTTGGGGGAAAGGGCAAAAGAAGACAAAGAAATGAGAAAACAGGAAAGAGACTACAAACGCTTCCTGAAACAAAGAACAGGGTCCAGGATGCGTGTGTGTGCACGCGCGTGAGTGTTAGGGGGTGAGTGGGGAAGGCGTTGCAGCTTCGGGGGATGGCAAGAGGTGAGGATGACAGGGAGCAGGGCAGAGGGAAGGAGAGAAGAGACAGATGGGAAACACTCCGGGAAAGCCAAAAACCTCAAGTCAGACAAATGTTTATTTTATTTAGTGTTGATAACAGGGAAAGAATGCTGATGGAAACTCACAAATAGCACAGGCCAGTGCCAGCTCTTTAGACCCTCATGGAAGGCCCTAGAATATGCCTCCTCTCCCCAGAGCAGGCCCCACATTGGCTGGCAAGCCCCAGCGGGGCATGAGGGCCACCCAGAAACATACTTGAGTAGCCTGCTCCGGCAGAAAGGGCCAAAGTCACAGGCAGGCTGTTCCACTTCTCAGAGCCTCAGCGTCCTGATTTGTGAAATGGACACAGTTGTCCCTGCTCTGTCCACCTGTTGAAACCCTTGGGAGGACTTCACTTGTGGCTAACGTGGAATGGCAGGGACGTTACCTCCCCTCCTGCCTGAAACCACAGCAGCAGCAGCAACAGCATCAATGAACAGGCGAAATATACGAAACCATGGTTTTCAGGACAGTGGGCACCAGGAAATGACATGCTGTGGTCTCTGGGAGATGGGAAGCAAGCAAGGTGAGCCCTGTAATAGCCCCAGGTGTCTGCCTGGAGGGAGTTTCCAATCTGCAGTACGGGAAGAGGACCCAAGTGCAGCCGGTGCACTCCCTGATTTAAAGAGATGGAGCTCACAGTGCAGTAAGACCACGGTGGCCAGAGTTCACAGGATCGGGCACGGGACAGAGTGCTGGAGAGGACAGCAATACAGAGAGAGAGAGAGAATTCCAGGGATGCAGAGTCACCCTCACGTACTCAGTAGAATTCTGATCAGCACATGCAGGTGAGGGCATTACCTGAGACTCCGGAGAAAACCATCCGAAAGGATTAGAAGGGACAGAGCACGGAGTGCACGCAGGGGTGGGAATCATTCTGTTCCCGCCAGCAAGGCTGGAAAAATCTCCTAATTCAGAGGGCACTGAGTAGAGAAATCTACTGCATGGTCCATAATCAAATTTTTCTGCTATTTCAGAAAAAAAATGTCTTCCCCTACCCATTCCCCCACCGTCCGTTATTTTGCTTGGATCAAGTCCAAATTCAGCCCTCTCTTTGCATTTGGTTTTTGTAGCTCTAAATAGCGCAGCCTTCCCCACCCCCTTCATTTCTCATGCTTTTGACTTGATGAAGACCATGGGTTGGTTGTCCCACGGATCATCCCGCATTTGGGATTGGGTTGACTTCATCTTGGTGACGTGGAACTGTTTCCTCTATTCCTTGCATTTCCTTACACTCTGTGTTCGATCCAAAGGCTTGGACTTGGGCTCAATGCCATGGGTGACACTTGCGTCCTTATGAAGATGAAACGTGCTTTGAGGTAGTTAACGCTCTTTGTAATGCACTGTCGGCTCATCGGGATGGCGAACTCGTTACAGCTGCTGGTGCTGTGGCCTCCTGGCCTGCTCACCATAGTTTCCCCTCTCTCTGTCCCCCACAAAACAAGCACACATGAGTCAGAATGGTGTCTTTTCTTTAAACTTTCCAGAGTTTGATTCTTTTTTAAAAACAAGTATTCCTCATAAGTAATAGTGACACATGGTGTGTCTCAGTCATGATCCACCGAATTACCCATCCCCAGAAGATTTTATATGTGAGTTTTAAGGTTGTCACCTGTGGGGCCTACAGGGTAGGGTGACCAATTGTCTCAGTGTGCCTGGGGCTGAGGGGTTTTCCAGGACATGGGAATTTCAGTGCTGAAACTAGGAATGTTCTGGGCAAACCAAGATGGGCTAGTCACCCTACACAAAGTGCAGACCTGTCTGGTAGCTGGGATTATAAACCAGTAGCTAAGTATGTCAGAACTTCCAGGGCTTTGGATGTGGTCCTATTGGACCCTCCTCTGTATGCCAGGAGACTCCAGTCCTTTTCTTAAAGTGACCATTTCATTGGTGAATGAGTATATCTGTTAGAAAATGTGGCCTTCTGGCAAATCCCGTGAACCCACTTGTCAGCTGGAATTTTACCCCACAGGGCTGAGCGTATGATGTCAATCAGTCAGTCAGACCACTGAAGCCCACACTGTGGACCTCCCAAGCAACTCCCACCCCAGGACACTGCTGGTCATGACACCACAACCCCTCTCTCTACTTTCCCATCTTCCTCAGGACATGGTCATCCAGGACCTGGCACTGGCACCAGAGCAGAAGCTGGACTTGAGGTGCAAGTGGACACTTGGCAGAGGAGGGGGGCCTGCTGCCTCCCCTCCTACAACTAATTCTGAGGCATCCCTTCCTCCCCAGCCCCCCAAGACTAGTGCCATCTGTTCCTCTGTGCATGGGAGAGATGTGCTGTCCGAAGGGAGACCTCGTGCAGCCTCGCACCCTCTCCAGTGGCTGGGAGGGGTAGGGAGTGCCCAACTTCATCCATTAAAGACAAGCCAGATATTTTAACCTCCTTGAGAGGATTTCAAAGACTTTAACTTCAAGACCTACTTTGCCTCCTGAAATCAAATCATCTCATTTTCAGGGCAGTTATTGAGCAGACATTCCCATTGGGCTTAATGCTGCAGCTTTCCCAGAAACTCTTACATGAAGGTTGGATGCATTTCCATCACTGGCTGGGTGACTGTCCTTGGGACTGGCTGGCTCCCATCACAATGTCTCTCCTGTCTGGCCAGCTCAGCGCCAGCCTCTCTGCCTTCATCTGCCCCTCAGGAGTCCCAGAAGAGCCCCTCAGTGTGTCCCTGCTTCCAGTCCTTCCCCAGTCCATCCTGGGTGCTATAATCCTCACTGTCCCTAAATGTCTATTTCATCCTAGCTGCCCAGCAAACCCCCACCCAGCTCCTCAGGCTGTCTCCCAAGGGCCTCACTCTCCACTCTCTGGCCCCAAGGGCCTGGGCAACTTCTCTCCCCCCTTGGCCTCCATCTTCCTTCTTCTGAGACTAGTCAACCAGATTCTATCTGTCCCCACTTGGTGCTGATGAATACTTCTTTCACAGGCAGTCTTCCCTGACTCTCTTTGCGCTCCTCACCGACCTCTCCCTCCTCTGACCACCAACTCTGGCCACCAGTGTCAAACAAACCCACATGGACCAGTTGATCTTCCCCAGTGGGTCTTTTTCTTCTCTCTCTGGCTGATTTGTAGTCCCTAGGGGTCTGAGACAACAATGTCTGTGTCAGAGATGGTGAGTGCTCAACAAACCTCCCACGTGCAGTCCTACCTTTCCAGCCTCCCCTGCTGGAAGCTGGGGCCATGTGCCTAGCTCTGGGCTGTGAGCAGAAGTGGCATGTGTCACTTCCTGGCTGAGGCAGTTAAAAGCTGGCAGGAGTCCTCCTCCATTCCTGTCTTCCCTGCCACAGCCACCGCAGATGCCATGTGATCCAGAAGGTACAGCTATAAAATGACGGATCTCTGTCAGCCTGGTGCCCTGAATGACTGTGTGGATCAGAGATTCCCACACCCTACATTAGACATGTAATATGAGCAAAACACAACCTCCATCGTGTTAAGTCTCTGAGATTTTGGGATTCTTCTGCTGCAGCAGCTAGCATTGCTCAACATTAATACAACATCTCACTTGCTCCCCTCCTTCCACTTCCCTCTGCCTGACAGCCCTAACACAGGCTGATCACCCAGTGTGGATTCAGGAAAGGAGCTTTTTTCATTAAATGATGAATTTCATGGGCTGGTAACTGAGATGTAAATGGAAAAACTTACGGATGTTCTTAGCAGCCACATGACCAGGAAAAACTACTCTGGAACTTGACCTCCTGGATAGGCCACCATCCATCCTGACCTCATGGACCAAACTCCGGAACCCTGTAGCAAGCTGACTGTGATTCAAAATCAGAACTGGGATCCTTCCAGCTGTGTGACTTTGGAATAATCACATGCCTTCTCAAAGCCTCAAGCTTCACATCTGCAAAGTGACCAAATTATGTCAGAGTTCCAGGGGGACCTGGAGCCTCTCAGTGCTATCCTTGTCAGAAGACCAGCATGTTCCCCAGGAGATGGGGCCTTCTGGGGTCAAACACTGCTGTGGCTATTAGGCATGATGCCCAACTCCTTCTAGCTCCTAAATATTGGAGATAAAGAGAGTAAAATTGGGGTGCAGCAGGGAGAGGCCCTTAGGAGGGCCATGGAGCTGCAGACCATAGACTGCCATGTGTCTGATCACTTGTCTTTCCTTGGATTGGGGGACAGGCTGGCAAAGTTGGCCTCAGACATAAGGGGAACAGGTGGTCCCTGTCCTCGGCACAATATGAGTTAGGACTTCCCAGTAGCCTGTCGGTCTTGTGGGGGCGTGGCTGTGCCTTTTTCACAATCTTACTCCCCATGCCCTACTCAGAGCCTGGTCCCAAGAGAGCACTGGGAGGGTCACTGAATTCTCCAGGCCAGTGAGTCCCTGTCGGTGGGTGTGTGAGCTGCGGCTGAAGGTCGCTAGGCAGAGATGCAGTGGAAGGTGTCCTGAACCCATAGATGGCCACTAGATGTGTCTGGGCTAGGACCCCTCAGTGGCTTCCTGGGTGAAGCTGAATGGCCCATCTGAGAAGTAGCTGTGCGGCAGGAAGGGCCGCCATGGGGCGGGGGTACACTCTTGCTTCTGTGTTGAGGTAGGATGCCTGCAGCATGTATTAAGAATATGTTAACCTGTATGGTAACATATGTTAACCTTGGAGCTTTGCTCCTGCCAAGAAGCTGTCACAGAGGTATTTAGCAGAGGAAGCAGCGTAGGAAGTGTTCCTGTTGTACTTTGGGGCACTGTGCAACTAATGGGGCGTGTACAACAGGGGGCTGCGGGTGGGGGCGGTGGGCGCGGGGTGGCCCTGCCAAAGCCTGTTTGGTCCAGCACCGGAGGAGCAGGCGCTAATCACGTCTGGCAGCCAAAGCCCAGGCCCTCAGCTGTCAAACAGAATGCAGCATGGCGGGCATGGGCTGAGCACCTACTACGCGCCAGGCGCTGGCCCCGGGCCTCTTCATCTGCTATCTCCCTGCATCCTCACAGCAGCCCTGCCAGGCAAACACCGGCCCCCCAGTGCACAGACCAGGGAGCTGCCGTGAAGCCGGCCTGATCCTAAGCAAATCTAACTCTGAGACAGCTTGAGGAAACCGCAGCAGTTTCCCTGGTGCCGTGAATCCAGTGAACCCATCCAGGAGGTGGGAGACAGCAGGTGACATCATCGCATGTTACTTGTCTGATCTTTGTGGTCATGTGACAAGCATAAGGTAGCCCAACTGAGGATGATTTTACATGGCCGACAGCTGGGGACAAAACATCAACTCTCGTCACTGGGATCAGGCCGTGTGGTTTTCACCCTAGGGAGGACGTGTATTTCGAGGCTTCTTCCTGTCTGCAGCCCCAAACCCAATGCACATATGCAGCACACAGGGTACACACGCCCACACCCACGTGGGCACACTCTAAGAACCCCTCACTCCTATCTACACACATCCTCACTCACAGGTGTGAACACTCGGTCATGATGTGCACACAGCGACACGCCCACACACACCTGCTTGTGTGATCACACACGCGCACCCACTTCACTTACCTTATACACACAGCCCACATCAAATCGCCTTCACACACATACACGCACACACGCACTCCCCCGCACGTGGACATACTTACCCACAGACACAACAGGCTAGTGCATGTAGACAGAAAACCCAACATTTACCCAGCTTTTTCTCTGAGCAAAGACATTCTGTCTTTTAAAGGAGAGCACGGCAGAGCGAGCCAAGCATTCTCAGCTGCTGTCTGCCATCTCCCACAACTCTCAAAGGCAATGAGCTGTTTCATGCAGAAAAACAAAAGCAGAAGAGGGCAGGCGGGAGGGGCCGGGGGCCTCGCTGAGGGTCTCTTCAGGGATGAACTGCTCCATGTTTTAACCTCTCTAGATTTCCGTTTCCATGGGAGTCAATGGGATGAAGCTCCTGGCCAGCCCCATCCCCTGGCCCGCTCGAGCCCGGTGCAAGCTTTGTGGTGCAGGGTTGTGGAAGCCATCCAGACAAGTCCTGAGTGGGCCCTTCTCCTGGCCAGGTTCCCCAGGCTACAAAGCCGATTCCAAGGCTACACCTTGCCCTGCCGGCCCAGGTGATGGAATGTGCAGTCTCGCCCTGAAGGGACATTCATAAGGGTCACACTGTCAGAGCTGCCAAGCCCTTAGCCGCTGAAGATTCTTTCTTATTTCACAGGTGGCCAAATTGAGGCCCAGGAACACAAGGACCCAGTGCTTAGAACAATGACTGTCACCCTCAGGTCCTCAGGGGACCGTTGGTGAAGGACCATTGATGCTGTTCTTCTGCCACTTTCGAATCGGCTCTTGAGGCACCGAGGACTTGAGCACGAGGGACGGGACAAGGCAATATTAAACCATGTGCAAATGGTGGGGGGCATTTGGATGCTCACCTGCTCCTCAAGTCCCAGGCAGGTGACTGCTCCTCCTCGCCTGTGTCACCTCGCCTGGGAAGCGAGAGCTCCTCTTTGCCCAGCTCGGTAGCACTTGCTGTATTCATGTGCATGCACCCCACCCAGGGGCACATACACACGCTCTCACACACACTCACACAGGAAATCCTGTCCAGGTTGGTGAGATTTCCAGCAAAATCAGACAGAGGGAGGGGCAGCAAGAGTCCCCAGGCTGCCTGCCCCTGGAGTCCCATATACCACATCCAGGCTGATCAGTGTGGACACAGATTTTAATTCCCTGTTGCTGGCCAAGCACTGGCTTCCACTCATGAGAGCGTGAACACAGTCTAGTCTCTCCCCTTGTAGAGCTCATAGTCCAGTGAGGATCACTGTGTGGTTACCAACACAGAGTGTCACACTTGGAGGAGGGTTAACAGGACACATGTCTAAACAGGGTCCCATGGGTGCCTGAGGAGGGAATGAGGGTCTCCTGCAGGTGCTGCAGCCAAGGCTTTGCCTAGAAAGGAGTATGGAAGACCCCAAAGGCCAGTAGAATGTTGCCTTCTCGCCAGGTAAAGGAGCGGTAGGGTGTTCTGGGCCCAGCAAGCAGCATGTGTGCCAGCCTGAGGCCAGAGCCTGCAGCGTATCTAGGGTGGACAAATGGTCTCCGGTGACCAGAGCCTAGGATACCACCCAGGAGGGGCAGGGAGGCAGCAAGGGGACAGACGGGGAAGAGCCTTCAATGTCTTGCCAAGGGTTTGTCTTTATTCTCCAGGTGGGAGAGTGGGTCACGGAGTGGGTTTAAGGAAAGAAGGGGTGAGAACAGCTGCGCGGTTGGCGAGGTTACCTGGTGGTCTTGAGGAGCCCGGTGGAGGTGAGGAAGTTGGTGTCTCAGTAAAGGCAGCAGGAGCTCTGCCCTCAGGAGCTCCCAGGTCAGGGGGGAGGTTGCTGTAGTCACTGGGGCCGGACAGGTGTGTTGGGTCAGGACAGGACAGGTTTGGCTGGGAAAGGGGCCATCCCCATCTCCGAGGGGGGCAGGCAGCAGCAATGTCATGATGTTTCATCCCTCCCGGGCTGTCGCTGTCTGGGCAGGAACCAGCCATTGTTTGTCAGCCTGTGCTGTCCCAGGGCTGCGGCTCAGAATATTAAAATCTTTCTCAGGTTTATCTCCTCCCCATCTCGCTCATTTGAAATCCCTGCAATTCGGGGGAGAAAGTTACTTTAATCCTCTGGTTCCTATCAGCCTAATTACAGTTTCAATAGACAACGGGCAGGGCTCTAAATGAGATCTGAGGACATGGGAACACATTATGTTGGCGCTAATAATGATCTGTCTTTGTTTTATCATTTCGTGTTGTTGCTTCTCATTTTGGCTGCCTGAATTCTTAATGCCTTGGAGTGTCTCGGAGATTGCTTCCTCTCGCTGCCGGCCGGGGACACAGTTGCAGACTTGCATATGAAAACACCCAGCCTGGTGCCTGCAGCTAACAAGCCGGCCGCCATTTAAATTTCAATCAGCCCTTCTGTTTGTGTGTGAGTTCCTTGGATGGATGAAATTAGCAATTTTGAAAAATTGATTAAAATTGCTGGTTTCACGAAGCCTCAAAACATCAAAATCAATCTTTTTTTTTTTTTTTTTAAATACACTGACATTCTTATTGGGCTCACCATGCCTGCCATGTGAGAAGCTGCCAATTGCCAATAGGGGTGGTGCGGGCTCAGGGGCTTCTCTTGGTTCTAACTCCTGCGTGACCTTTTTAAGTGTTTGAATCTTACTGGGTCTCTTTTTTTTTATCTGTGGAATAAAGGGGTTGACTGGTTAAGGTGTCTCTAGAAGGCTCTTCTCCATTCCTGGCACTGTATAATTATGTGCTCTGAGTTGGGTAAAAAAAATGAATGGATCTGTGCAGGTAGAATCTGCGTTTGGATGAGGGTGAGAATACTAACGACAGATATCATATTAGCTAACAGTTTGAAGTGCTAAATCAGGCACTCTATATGCATTATTTACATCCATTTAATCATCGCAGGAAGACTATGGGAAAATACAATGATACCCCCGTTTTCAAATGTGAAAATGGAGGCTTACACACTTCCCCGTGTCCTGGTGAACAGTTCCAGGTAAAGGCTGTTTGACCTGCCCAGCAGAGGGCTCTGGGGGGTTCACCCACGAGTGCACGGCCCCCTGGACCTGTCGAGTGGATGATGGCCGCAGACGTTCGAGGCACCCCTGGGTTCATGCTCGTCCCTGAGCTTTGAGGCGATGTCTTGAAAGCTCTATTCATCAACTTCGCAGCAGAGATGGGTCAAAGAAGTGAAATAGTAAAAAAGATGTGAATGTCTTATTTCCCCAAACAGTGTGAACTGCTCAGCGGCACGCACCGGCGGTCCTGGCCGCAGTCTTGGCAAAGAGAAACTGTCTGTCATTACTGGTTGGTTTGAGGAAAAAGAAAACACACTTTGCTGCTTGTGGGCAGCAGTAAAATTCCTTCTCCTCTTCTGGTCCCACCTTCACGTGCCTCTACTTGCCCTCGACAGGGAGAAAGTGGGCAACCCTCCTTCCACAACCAGGTGGCCTGCGCCCTCCACGTCAGTCTGAGAGGGACAAGTGTCATGACTGTTTCTGTCTTTGGTGGGTCCCCGTGGCTCAGCTGCCAACAACACTTAATCACAGGAATCACCGCGGATTCTTGCTTATAAAGTAAGGCTCCTCGGTGCCCGCTCCGGACTTGCTGAAGAGAACTCTCGCCAGTTCGGGAAGCCCTGGTTCTCCCGGCATGCTGTGCGTGTGTGCATGGACCGCATCCTTGCCTTCTGAGTCTGTCTTGGCCAGGGTGCAGACTGTCTAAATTCTGCTCACCAGCCTATGCATATTTATCAAGCCCCTACCCAAGTTAGTGGGAAAAGACAGAGGTGCTATGAGTAGAGCGTGTTTTCGAGATCTAGAATGAGTACCAGCTCTATCACCAATGTTGTGTGACCTTGGCAAGTCACTTAAGTCTCTGGGCCTTGATTTCCTCAGTTGTCAGATGAGAATGATGGTCCCTGTCTCCGGATTGCCTTGAGGAGACATATACGACATGTCTGTGGGACGCCTGGTACAGTGCCTGGCACTGAAGCTGGAGCTCGACCATCAGTAGCTGTTATTTCTACAGGAGGAAACTTGTCCCTAAGGGGCTGTCCCAAGGCTTCTGTGGATCCCTAAGTGGCTGGCATCTCCCATAGTGTGCAATTTCCCCTTGAAGAGAGGAGGATGCCCGGCGGTTAGCTAGGCTTGCTCACCAGGGAGGCGACTTGCTCCTGGTCGCCAGCCTTATATTGCATTGAACTCACATTTGTATAAACTACTATGTGCTATGGACTTTCAGGGAATACACACATTGTCAAAGTAATGACTATTATAGTACTCTCCAGTGTCAAGGCTGTACTTTCCTGTCAAGCACATGCCAGACTGACAGCCAGTGTGGACAACAGGTTGGAAGGAGGCATGAGATACTGATGGAGAGTGGGTTTGGCCCGGCTATATCTTGAGAGTCCTGCATCTCTCCAAGAGGCTTCTCCACCACTTTGGTGTATACCCACAATACCACATGGGCAGAGCCACTGAGTTAGGCAAGACAGTTTTCCAGCAAAGGGAGAACTCTTTGATTTAGTCAGCGCTCACTTTTTGTCTGAGCATGAGAGAAATCCATCTCACCCTGGATTAAGCCAAAAGGGAGCGTACCAACTCACATGATGGAAGTCAGGCATGGCTGGACCCAGGGGCAGCATTAGAACTAGAATTACTAGTTCTGTCTCTCAGCTTCCATTCCTCTCTGTTGACTTCATTCTCAGGCTGGATGTGTCCACATGGTGCAGAAATGGCCCCAGCAGCTCCAGGACCACATCCTGCCACATGGTCTACACCAACAGGAAGCAAACCTCTCTTTCCAGCGGCTTCAGCCAGATCCTGGTGCTCACTCTTCTTGGCTCACCAGGGTCAGTGCCTGTCCTGGAACACAGCAGTCCCCAACCTTTCTGGCTCCAGGGAGCAGTTTCATGGAAGACGATTTTTTCATGGACCTGTGGTGGGGTGGTGGGGTGGTGGGGTGTCATGGGTTGGAGGTCGGGGTGCTGCAGCTGACTTCCAGCGAGAGCCAGGAGAGACAGGAGGGATGCCAGCAGCCTCTGCTACAAACTGAGAATGGACATCGGACATTCTGGAAGGACTGTTAATTTTGTTAGGTACCTTAATGACATTGAAATTACACAGGAATGTGCTGTGACTTTTTAAGACAGGCATTCTGAAAAATTTAGATGTGAAATGTCAAGGTGTTTGTAATTTGCTTCAAAATATTTCAGCAAAAAAATGATGAAGCAAATAAGTGCAAATGTTAGCAGTTGTTTAAACTAGGTGACAGATATATGGGTGTTAGCTATACTGTTTCTACCTTTTGGTATGTTTGGAAATGTTGATAAAAAAAGGAAAACCCAGGGTGACGCTAGCGTGCGTTTGCGTGTGATGGCTGTATAGCGGCTGCCTTTCTGTACTTCTCTCTGTCCCGAGGCTTAGCATAGCGGTCAGGACCTCTGACTGTAGCTCTGACCTTGCCTCCCTGTTGCTGTGTGACCTTGGAGAAGTCTCTGGGCATCACTTTCTCTGCCTGTAAATGAGGAACAGGGTTGTCCCAGATTTCTAAGACCTGCCATTCTGAGATCCAGATTTCATAAGATCTGAGGCTCTGAGTCAGTCAACTGTTCCAATGTGCAGGGAAAATTTCAGAATCTCAGCTGGAAGAGGAAACTCCCAGGCAGCTGCTCTCCCTGGAAACTCAGTTTAGGGGCCTTTGGGCCACTTCTGAGCTACTCCAAGACTCAGCTTCACTTCACTGATGTGGAAAATAGCCTCTGTAAGGGTTCGGGTCCTCTTCTCTTTGGGGCTGATTTGGGATGGCTGGGCTGCAGTGTGGTCGGCATCCTGAAAAGAGGGGCCAGTTTGGGGAAGAAAGCAACACTTTGGGCCTCAGCAAAGAAAAGTGATCTGGAAATAGATACATATTCTTACTATACTGTAAGTTTTTACCATAAATCACGTAGCATTTTATCAAGTGATTTTTTTAAAGATTCCATTGAAATAATCATATGATTTCACTGATATTTGAATATTAAACCAACCTTTCATTCCTAGGGTAAATGCCACTGTGTCATGGTGTATTATCCTTTTTTATATATTGTTGAATGCATTTTGCTTATATTTTAGAAGTATTTTTGCCCCATAAACTATTGGTCTATAGTTTTCTATTTTAATAATATCTTTTTATGGTCTTGGTATTGGAATAAGTTTGCTTCATAAAATGAATTAGGAAGGATTTTATTTTTCTCTGTTTTCTGAAAGAATTTGATAGGTCTGGTATTTTTTTTCCTACCTAATTTTTAAAAATAGAACTTGACAGTGAAACTACTGAAGTCTAGTGTTTTCTTGGGGAAAGTTTTATAACTACAAGTTTAATTTTTTAAATAGTTGTAGGGTTATTCATGCTTTCTATTTCTTAAGAGAGCTTTGGCAGTTTGTGCCTTTTAAGGAATTTGTACATTTTTTGTAAGTTGCTGAATTTGTGCCATAAAATTGCTCGTACTATTTCCTCATTAGCCATTAAATTAAAGTAGGATCTGTAGCGTATGTCCCTCTTTTTATTTCTGATGTGGATAAATTGTGTCTTCCTTCTTTGTTTCTCTATCGGTCTGGCCAGAGGCTTAGCAATTGTCAACTGGTACCAATTGTTTGATCTTATAAAATAACCAGCCTTTGTATGAATTGTCACCCTATTGTTTGTTTTCTATTTCATTGTTTTGTAATTTTATTTTTACTATGTCCTTCCTCCTACTTTTTGGGGGGTCTATTTCTCAATTATTTCTCTTCTTTCATCAGTTGGGGGCTTAAAGGACTGACTTTAGACTTCCTCCTTTCTCACAGCAACACAAAGTTGTAGCTGCCTC
This sequence comes from Lepilemur ruficaudatus, assembly GCA_963574885.1. NCBI lineage: Eukaryota > Metazoa > Chordata > Mammalia > Primates > Lepilemuridae > Lepilemur > Lepilemur ruficaudatus. The sequence goes on along the minus strand of CAUYRT010052000.1, from coordinate 164,484 downwards.
TTACTGCTGTGTCATCTCCATTCCACAATCTTTGTATGTTGTGTTTTCATTTTCATTTAGTTCAAAATAGTTACAAATTTCCCTTGTAATTCATTCTTTGACCTATGGGTTATTTAGAAGTATGTTGTTTCATTTCTAAATATTTGGGCTTATACGTATATCTTATTGTTATTGATTTAAAATTTAATGTCATTGTGGACAGAGAACATACAGGATACTATAGTAATTCTTTTAAACTTACTGATGTCTGTTTTCTTTCAAGTATCTTGTGTCAAGCACACCAGACCACGCAGTGATGTACAGGTAAGTCAGATCTCAGTGGGGGAAAAAGGCCCCGATTTGTAGCATTGGCCAATTTTCTTGGTGTAAATACTTGTACTATGGCCAAGTTCAACATGATGCTACTAAACACAATGTGGGAAAGAAACATGCATTATTGTGTGAGCTGGTGCAAGACAGCTTTAGTACAACACTGGGAATACGGTCTACTTGCTGAGTATTCCAGGAGCCCTAGAAAATTATGCACATTTTGTTGTCGTTGGGTCGAGTGTTCCATAAAGGTCCATTTGGTTAAGCTGCTTGACGGTGTTGTTCAAGTCTTCTATATCCTTACAGATTTTCTGTCTCTGTCTGTATCAATGACTGGGACCACTTTATGTGTGATATGAGAACCTACAACAGTACACTTCTTCTCTCCCTCCTGTCCTTTCTGCTGCTATTGTCACATATTTTACTTTTACGTACACTATAAATCCCATAACACGTCATTTTTACACCAAGTACTCAACTACCTTTTAAAGAAAACAAGATATTAAAAATACAAAGTTTTTTTTTTAACCTACCCACATATTTAGCATTTCTGGTACTCTTCATTCATTTATATAGACTTAATTCCATCTTATTTTTTTCCTTCAGCTAAAAGCACTTTCTTTAACAATTCCTATAATGTGGATCTGCTAGTGACAATGAATTCTCTCAGCTTCTATTTGGCTAAAAATTCTTTATTTTGCCTTTACTTTTGAAGGATATTTTCACTGGATATAGAATTCTAGATCAATAGTCTTTTTCTTTTCTCTCCACACATTAGAGATGCTGTTCCATTGTCTTCCGGCTTACATAATTTCAGTGGAGCTGTCTTTTCTGGTTTTTAGTTATGTTTCCCAACGCCTCCCACCCTGTACATGATGAGTATTTTTTCTCTGACTACCTGTAAGATTTTCTCATTATCCTTTGTTTTTATAAACTTGATTATGAAATGCCTTGGTGTGATTTTCTTTGTGTTTATCCTGCCTGGGGTTTGTTGAGTTCTTTGAATATGTCAACTTATATTTATAATAAAACTTAGAAAAGTCTCAGCTATTACTCTTCGGATAATTTTGTACTCTCTTCCTTTCTTTGGGGGCTCCAAATTGCACAATATAATTGTGACATTGTGATATAATAAGAAATATATATTTTGGTTTTCATCCGTAGCTCCTGGCCCACAGCTCCGAAAACTCTCATGATTTCCTAAGTGGCTAGAGAAATAGCCGTATTTTTTTGTTAAGAAGTTTGGACTTTTGTCCTCAGTTCCTGAAGCAGCTGTGGAGTGATGAAGGTGAAAGCCATGTCTTTTGTTACTCATAACATATCCTTTTCAACCACACCTGAGTTTATATTAATGAGGTGAATTTTTGGAAAGCCCCTAGGTAACCACAGAATGGGGGCTCCCATTGCCAGGGGAACTGACTGTGTGATTAAAGGGGTGGAACTTTTATCACTCCCCTTGGACCTCTGGGGAAGGTAAAGATGTTAAAGGTCGGGTTAATCACCAATAGCCAATGATGTAATCAATCGTGCCTACGTAATGAAGCCTCCATAAAACCCCAAAAGGACAGGGTTTGAGGAGCTTCCAGGTGAGTGAACAAGAACACATCCATGTACCAGGAGACTGGCACACCCCAATTCCACAGGGACAGAAGCTTCTGTGCTTGGGACCCTTCTGAACCTTGGCCTATATATCTCTTCATCTGACTGTTCATTTGCATACTTTAAAATATTTTTTGTAATAAGTAGGTAAGTGCAAATAAAATGTTTCTCCGGGTTCTGTGAGCCACTCTAGCAAATTAATTAAACCTGAGGAGGGGGTCACAGGAACTCCCAATTTATAGCCACTTGGTCAGAAATACAGGTCAAAACTGGGAACTTATAATTGGCATCTGACTGGGGTGGGGGACTGTCTTGTGGAACTGAGACCTTAAGCTGTATGTCCAGGTGGACACTGTCAAAACTGAATTGAATTATGGGATACTCAGCTGGTGTATGCTGGAGATTTGGTGGTTGTGGGGAGAAGTCTTCACACATTTTGGACATTGAAGTGTTCTGTGTTTTGAGTGAGAGCAGAGAGAAAAAAACAGTTTGTTTTTCCTTTGCGATGGTAGACCACTTCATATTGTCTTACATGTCACTGAGGTTCTGTTTAATGTATTAGCTTTTCTATTTTTATCTCTTTGTGTCTGTTTGGATAGTCTCTCTTGCCTTCTATTCAGTTTTACTTATGTGTTTTTTCTGCAGTGTCTAATCTGCTCTTAAGCCTGTCTGGTGAGTATTTCATTTTAGATATTGTAATTTTTGGCTCTAGATGTTCCAGATTTGTTAAAAAACACTCTCCTTTTCTCTCTTCAGTATGTTTATGTTTTCCTTAAACCTTAAAAATATTTATAATAGCAATTTTAAAGTCTTTTTATGTTTATTTTTATCACCTCTGAAATTTCCAGTTTTGATTCTATAGGCTAATTCTATTGAAATATATTGGGTTGTATTTTTCTGCTTTTTTTCTTGTTTGAATATTTTTAATTGGATGCTGGACATTGTGTATATGATGTTTCTGAGCGTGTGAGTTTTGTTTTCTTTTATAAAGCGCATCGAGTTGTGGTCTGGCAGCCAGTTGGTTTACTTTCAGATCATCTTGCCCTTTTGAGACTTGTTTTTAAGCTTTGTAGGGTCTAGAGTAGCCTTAACTCCTAGTTCTACAACTAAGGTGTGCCTTTTGTGGGATTTCTCCTAAATGCCCTGCGTGTTTGATGAGGTCTCTCCATTCTATTTGGTCAGAACTCAAATGTCTTTCGACTCTATTGAGCTTCAGTATTTGTTCAGCTTATAGTACCCCAGTAGCTGTTCTTTCTCTGGCAATTGCTCTTAGCCTGGCTTGATGGAGTCTCTCCGTATGTATCCACAGTTCAGTGTTCAATCAAAGAGTCAGAGGATGTCTATGCAGATTTCTGGATCTCTTTTGCTGTGTAGCTTCTTCCTTTTCAGTACTCTGGCCCACAAATTCCAGCAGTCTCAGCCTTCCCAAATTCTAATTTCTGTCTTGTCAGCTCATGGAGACTGCAGGATGTGCTTGGATTCTTGGGAACTTTTGCCAAGTCCACTAAATGCCTCTAGGCAAACATATGTGGAATCACAGGGCTCATCTTCTTTGTTTGCCTTCTCTCAGATCCTAAAGTATTCTGATGCCTATTGTCCAATGCCTGCAACAGTTGTTTTACATATTTTTATACACTTTTTTCTGTTTTAGGTGGTGTGGTAGGAAGAACACAGCCCCTTACAGATGTTCACATCCTAATCTCTGACACCAGTGAATATGTTATGTTATAGGGCAAAGGAAAATTAAGATTGCAGATAAAATTAAAGCAGTTAATAAGCTGATTTTAAAAGCAGGAAGTGATCTTGGATTATCCAGGTGAGCCTAAGGAAATCTAAAGAGTCCTTAAAAGTATAGAAGAAGACAGAAGAGAGAGAGAACCAGAGAGACAGCAGTATGAGAAAGACTTGGCCTGACCTTGCTGCCTTTGACGGCAGAAGAAGGGAAACACCAGCCAAGGACAGCAGAAGCTGGAACAGGCAAAGAAATGGATTCTCTTACAGCTTCCAGAAGGAAGGCAGCCCTGCTGACACCTTGGTTTTAGCCGACTGAGGCTCATTTCAGACGTCTAGCCTGCAGGTCTGTAAGATAACAAATGTATATTGCTTAAGTACAGCAGCAATAGGAAGCTAATACAGGCGGGAAGGCTGTTCTGGTACCAGTTACTCTATCATAACTAAAAGGAGACATTCACTGGCTTTTTCGTTTTGCTTTTATTTTCATTAATTAATTAATTAATTAAGAGACAGGGTCTTACAGTGGCATGATCCTAGCTCACTGCAGTCTCAAACTCCTGGGCTCAAGTGATCCTCCTTTCATAGTCTCCCAAGTAGCTGGAACTACAGGCATGTGCCACCACGCCCAGCGCATTTTTAAAAAAATTTTTGTAGAGAGGGTGTCTTGCTATGTTGCCCAGACTGGTCTCAAACTCCTGCCCTTAAGTGATCCTCTGCTTTGGCCTCTCGAAGTGCTAGGATTACAGGTGTGAGCCACTGTACCCAGCTTTGTGGGTTTTTTTTTTTTGGTGCGTGTGAGCTTTTTTGTGTGTTTGTTGTTTTTATTTTTGTTTTTGTTTAAAAAAAGACCAATACTGGGGACCGACTCCAGATATTCTGACTTAATTGGTCAGAGCTGGGGTGTTGGGATTTTAAAAAATTTTCCCAGGGTTCTAATGTGCACCAAGGCAGAAAACCATTCACCTCTTCCAACCCTCCCAATCTATAGCTGAGGCCACTAAAGTAAAGAATAGTTAGAAGCAAATGCAGGTGAGATCTCAGTCTGTCGCAAAGCCTGACTAAAATAAGGAGGATAGGATATACAACCTCCTGGGAGGCTGCCTTTTGCCATCCAGGTATTTGCAGTTGTGGCAAGAAGTCTGCAATGTATTGGGATGCAAAATGTACGTCCTCGAAACACAGCAGCTAAGGCCAACCCATTAGCTATGCAAAACTATAGATTTCTGCAGTCCAAAAATCAGTTCAACCAGCCTTATTACCACAAAAGTACCCACATATAGACCTGGTGTGAGTCATTTATTGGTTTTGATCAAGTTGATGAGAATTCTGGTATTTAACAGACTTCAGCACTCTGGAGAACCATGGGGCATATTCTGCCAATACTCACATCAATTCAGTCTCCAGGTGTACATCAGCAAGGTGGCTGTCAGTTTGATCTCAATCAGTCCATGCGTTTAAAAGAAATGATGCTTTCACTGAGCCAGCAGGAGCCAAGCATTGCCTAGATTTTGGTGTTCAGTAGTGTTCTGAGATTTATTGATTCAGGGGCAAAATTTCAGGGATTCTAGGATTCCTTGGTGAGATCATTTGGTAAAATTTTTTCCTCCTTCCTTCTTCCCCTTCCCTTTTTTTCTCTCCCTTTCTCTTTCTTCCCTTTTCTTCCTTTCCCCCCCTTTTTAAAGTTAACCTTAGAGCGGTCACACCTGGGCAGGTAGGGGTTACCACCTGCGGATCACACGTAAGCTAACAGGGAGTTGGATCATCCCAGGCCTCCTTTCTCATTTTGGTATTTTTCCAACTCCACAGTGTGTCTATATGGTTCGCGGTTTCCATGAAGTTTAGGATGTCAGGCTGATCACCTCTTGCAACCTTCTTTTCTTTTTTCTTTTCTTTTCTTTTCTTTTCTTTTCTTTTCTTTTCTTTTCTTTTCTTTTCTTTTCTTTTCTTTATTTCTTTTTCTTTTCTTTTGTTTTTTTTTTTTGACAGAGTCTAAATCCATCGCCCTGGGTAGAGTGCCGTGGTATTCTCATAGCTCACTGCAACCTCCAACTCCTAGGCTCGAACAATCCTCCTGCCTTAGCTGGGACTATAGGTGCACACCACCATGCCCCAATAGTTTTTTCTATTTTTGGTAGAGACAGGGTCTCGCTCTTGCTCAGGCTGGTCTTGAACTCCTGGCCTCAAGCAATCCTCCCGCCTGCCTCAGCCCCCAGAGTGCTAGGGTTACAGGCCTGAGCCACCGTGCCTGGCCATCTTGCAACTTTGTGTTGACAGTCAGACATTCCCCTCTTGCTCCTTTCTGCACCGTGCGCTCTGAGCTTTTGCTTGGATGGAGACTCTATTTAGCTTAGGAAACCCCACCCAGCAAGCTGGCGTTTGGTAGGTAGTTGGGGACAGATGCAGGAGTGAAGACAAAAGTGATGATTAACACGTGGAATGTGCACAACTGTCCTAAGAGTGGGGCCCTCAGAACAAGGCTCTAGATGGGCACTAAATATTACCCTCACTGTGTATGAGAGGAGACGAGGCACAGAGAGATTAAGAAACTTTTGTAGGTACACACAATACGTAAGTAGCAGACCTGGGATTTGTGCCCAAGCAGTCTAGAACCTTCCTTTAACTCTACAGTCAAAGGGACAGCCCTGCATTTGGATTAGGGTATGTAGCATCTGAGTGCCATGCTTCTAGGGACCAAAAGGCTCTGTCCTCACTGCCTGCCACATACCTGAAACCTCCTCTGTGAGCTACCACGTTGGAGTGGAGGTATCAGCTGTCGTAATCTCTGCATGTAGACACGGCATTTAGATTCTCTACTTTCTTGTGTGTGGCCTTGGGTCTCAGTTTCCTCATCTATAAAATGGGGCTAATAACACCTCTTTCAGAGAATCATTGTGAGGCTTCCAATGAAATTGTGTATGTAAAGCTCCTGGCCCAGAGGAACCCATCATTTATTTAGGGATGGACCTCCGGGAGGAAACGTTGAAAACTATCGGTTGGCATCAATGAAGAGCCCTAGATAATGGAATATGGGACAGAGATTTTATTTTTACCGTTTTATTTGAAATTAAGAAATTACAAATATAGCACAGGGGGTTTTCTACAAATTTCACCTAGCTTTCCCTAATGTTAACATCCTACATAATTTATAATTATTAAAGCCAATAAATTAACGTTGGACAGTACTATTACTAAACTATGGACCTGGTGCAGATTTCACTAGTTTTTCTCCTAATGTTCTGATACTGTTCCAGGATTCAATCTAGGACCCCTTGTTGCAATCTCCTTAGGCCCTTGTGGTCTGTGACAGATCCTCTGCAAGTCTTTGCTGTTCGTGACCTTGACACTTTAGCAGGGTACTGATGGGTTATTTTGCGGGATGCCCCTCCGTTTGCATCTGTGTGATTGTTTTGCCCCAGGATGGGGTCGAGGGTGTGCTTTGGGGCAAGAAAACTACATAAGTGACGTGCGATTCTCAGCGCATCCTGTCCGGGGCTCCTGCTGGTGTTGATGTCTTATTACTGGCGAGGTTAACCTTGATCACCGGGTTAAGGCGGGGACTTCCGGGTTTGTCCACTGCAGATTACTGTGTGTTTTCTTTTTCCCCCTTCATAATAAATAAATCCCTAGGGGGAGATACTTTGAGAAAATCCAAAATATCCTGTTTCTCCTCAAACTCTCACCCGCTAATTTCAGCATACGCCGCTGGATCTTGTCTGCCATAATTGTTATGTTCTCACGGTGATTTTTTTATTTCCCCTGTTTGTTCTACATTTATTAATTGGAATTCTTCTGTAAGGAAGAACTGTCCCTGTGTATTTATCTATTCAGTTATTTATTTATAACCATGTAGACTCACGATTCCTATTTTATTCCGCGAGTTATAATGCGATACTCTCATTATTTATTTTGTTGCTCAAATTGTTCCAGCCTTGGCCCTCGGGGTCTCTTTCTGCTTGTTTTCTCTGGCCTTTTGGCATGTGAGGGCGGCATTTACCGGGTCAGCCAGGGCCCGGAGCCCGGGGTGCACGGAGGAGGGCTGGACGCGGAGTCTGCTGTCCGGCGGCGAGGGCCGGGCTGTGCGTGATGTGCCGGAGGAAGAGTGGAAATTTCGAGGACAGCCGGCGGGGTGCCATACTCCGCCATGTAGAACCTGCTTCTCTCAGACCCCCTCAGCTGTGAAATCTCACTGGACCGTCCTTGTTTCCCTGACTCAGTCTACAGCCGAGGGAATTAAGGCCCCGGGAGGAGAGGGGCCTTGTGGGAAGCCATGGAGCAAACCGGGTAGATGGTGAGATGGGGAGCAATGTGGGCCGGGGCCTTGACTCCGCCACACTGTTTGGCACTCCCGGCCCCACATGGTGCCCGACCCCAGGGTAGCCCATGCCAGGATCTGGGCAACCCAGGGCCAAGGGGGGGGTTGTTCCACCGGTAGAAACCCCAGAAACAGGAGGCTCCTAGTGCAGAGTCTCTCCAGGAAGCCCTTGGGCTGTTGGCTCTGCTCCCTCCCCTTTCTGCCCAACTGGAAGGGAGGGGTTTTCTGTGCCAAATCCCCAGCTCCAGCTCCGTGGGGGCCTCTAATCCCCTTCTGGCTCCGGAGCCTGGTTCAGCCACGTCTAGTGGAGGTGGCCCCAGAGGGTGGATTTCTGTAGGCCTGGGAACCATGAGGCGCCATGCAGCCTCAGGCCCACCCAGGCCAGGCCTGGGAAAGTTAGCAGCAGAGCACAGGAAACAGGCACAGGGTTAGAGCTGACAATAAGTTCTGTGAGAATCAGGGGTTATATTAATAGAGATCCAGTGGGCAGAATGTGGGAGGTGACAGGCTGGTGTGACACGTAAGTTAAGCTTGTAGCAACTTCTGAGCTCCTTCAGCCCTGACTGTCTGCACAAACACTGGACCTGGGCTATCGGAGACATAGCTCACGCAACCAAAATGAAAAGCCTCCCTTTAATCCTGGAAGCATATGTGGGAAGCAGAGATTATGGATCTGCTCAGCCCTTTCTAGCCTACAAGGCCCTTTCCTTTCTAATACACACTGAATCCTCACCATCTGCATAAGGCAGGCAGGTCAGGGGTGAGGATCCCCATTTTACAGATGCTGCAACTGAGTCCTGAAAGAGGAGAAGATTGTTTGTGGCCTTCTCCAGGGAGTTCAGTGGTTCAGAATCAGACCTTCCAGTCCTGAGTTCTGGGCTTTCCCACAACAGCGCCTTATCTTTGGGAGTGGCTCTCTCATGTCCGACTCATCAACAGCCATGGTGAGCAGTGCCTGGGGCTCCGTAGGTGCTTTGGAAAGTCCTTTGAGCACTGCCAGTGCTTCTACAGGGTGGACGGTGATCCTGGGTGGGCCAGGCAGAGCAGGGGCCCCCACAGACCCGTCAGTGCTGCCCAGCTAGAGGACCAAACAGTGCCTGTGTCCACATGCACGTCTGCTGGGCGAGGGGGTGGCATGTGCTTGGCAGAGTCTGCAGAAAGCCACGTGGTGGATCCCACCCTCGTCTGGCTTTGGCTTCATACCTCCTTCCGCGACAGGCCTGGGGAGGCCCAAGTGCACAGATGGCCATCTGGCTGGCACTTTAGCACACGGTCCAGGGCTCACGCGCAGCCTTCTCCTCCTCCACCCCTTCTCCTCTTCTGTGGCTCCACTGACTCTGCGAAGGAGCGGCCCGGCTGGGTCAGAGGGTATCGTGGGGTGGGCAGGGTACAGGGCACACTTCTGGCTCCAGAGTTTTAAGTTGACTGCCGGGGAGGATGAGGACAATTCCTCCCAAGCATCACTGCAGCAACCCTGCCCCCAGCAGAGTTTGGGGGGCAGAGGATACAGGAAAGGAGGGAGATGAGGGGAGCTGGGGCAACAGGTGAGGCCTGGGGGTAGGGTCTTGGCTCAGGTTCTGGCTCCGCTGCCTACATACTCTGTGCCCTGGTAGCATTGCCACATTTAGCAAAAACAAGAGCAGTTAAATTTCTATTTCAGATAAACTATGAAGATTATTTAGGATGCACATGTCCCATTGCAATATTTGGGGTATACTTATACTAAAAAAAATTAGTTCTTTATCTGAAATTCAAACTTAACTGGGTACCGTGTTGTATCTGGCAATCCTACGGCCTGGGCGGGTGGGATGGCAGAACCTCTCTGGGCCTCCATTGTGCCGTCAGCATCACGAAGGGGAGGAGGAGGGCCGGTGAGTGTCCAGGACCTGCCACCTCCTTGGGGGTGGACTCTACCTGTTTCTCCATCGCCCCAGGTCCAGTGTCCCCAGTGGGCAGGACAGGAGCCTCCATTGTCTATGGAGAGGAGCGGGGTGGTCCACGAGCCAGGCCTTCCCTCAAAGAGCTCCTCCGCTTCTTCCTTCTTCTCCCTCCGATGCAGCTGGTCAGCCTGAGGGAACTGCTGGTGCCACTGCATGAGAAAACCGGCCCAGGGGCCATCCTGCATCACCAGGGTCCCCTTTCAAAGGGGTCCCAGGCTGTCTGCCTATTTCGATACTTCTCTTGTTTCTAGCCTAACCTTGCTCTAGATGCTACAGCCACCCGACTCGCTGCCCAGTGCCCTTTGGGAAAATACCCTCCTAGTCCTGTGCAGTGTCCCCTGAGTGGAGGACAGTTATGCTTGGGGCTACAGCGTTCTGCCCAAGAAGGCCTAACGGGGTCTAGGCAGGCTTTGCCCCCAAATTGAGTGGCACATTGCCCTGAGGCCAGTGTGCCCAGGGAAGTCTCTAACCGCTTTAAGCACGAACAATTCCCTGTGTCCCACATGCTGGTTAGCCACAGGGAGATGGGAGGGACAGATAGACAAGGAATCTGTGTTAACCTAAGAGCCAGCGTTAGAGGTCCAGCTGAAAGAAATTAAAAAGCCTGTTTTCAAACACTGCCCTCTGACAGGGGAATTTTGCTGGCTACAAGCGAGTGCTTTACAAATTTCAGATACTAACATATTGACAAAAACAAACAAACAAAAGTTGAAATGCAGGAAACCTCCTGGGTCTTACAGAAATCTCAGTGAGGTCCCCATCCCCCACTTTTGCTTGTTTAAAAAAATGAAACTAACAACAATGTCTGACAAAAAATTCTTCCACAGTCAGGATGCCTCTCACCCATTGTTCCTCTGGGAAAATGCTGTCTCTTTAAGCATTTGCGCATTGGCGATCCTTAGAGGGAGAGAGCTCAGCAGTTTGTTTATTTATTTATGTCCCTTTTGCTGAATTCTGATGGAGGGCAGATGGGCAGCACAGCATGTGGCTTCTCGGAGAGATGGCTCCGTGGGGCACTGGGGGTCCTGGCCGGACACAGAGGTCTTGAGCGGGTCTCAGAGCACACTGTGACCCGTCCTCCCCAGCAGTTGGTGCTGCTGCGAACTCTCTCATCTACCCCCGAGGACACTCTCCTGGGTCCTGCGCAGGGCACCCCTGCTGTCTCTTTGGCCCTGAGCAGGCCATGCGTGGAGCTGGGGTCAGGGCTGGCAGCGGAGGGAGAGAAGGGGACATGACGATGTCAGTCCAAAGGAAGGTGGTCAGGGTGGTGCAGGTCCTAAAAACCACCTCCTTGGAGGGGGGATTGCAGGACCCAGGGACGTTTAGCCTGGGCCAGCACATGTGAGGTGCCGAATTCAGTCCTGCCAGGTCTCTGCACCTTCAGAGGGTTGTCATGGGGCAAGGGGGGAGTAATTGTGCACATGTTCTGTCAAAAGATGGAGAAAAGAGGCTTCTTTTTTTGTTCAGATGATGTCACTAATGTCAGAACTGAGTAGAAACTTGGAATGGTGGCCCTGTAACTGGAGTGAGTTCCCTGTCATTGGGCAGGTGGCAGTGTGGGTGTGTGTGTGGCATTTACTGTGCCCTTACCGAATGTGTGCTGGGTTTCCAGGCAGTCCTCAGTGTGGCTGTGACCTCATGTAAGACTTTCTGCAGCTCCTCCTGTGGGTATTGGGCACTCGTCTTGCAGAGGGGAGACTGAGTGAACCTGAGTGAGTGTCCGAGCTGGTGTGCAAATCCTCGCTCTTTCTGGGACACGCCACTGCCCCCGCGGAGCCTGCTTGGTGGAGGTGACGTGGAGGGTTTTGAGTGCACAGAAGTGGGCTGCAGGTCCCCTTCCCAGGTTGACAGGGACAACTTGGCCTGCGTGTCCTCCCAACAGCCCTGGCAGGCTGGGCTGACCCTGTTAAGAAAGCCTGGGTGTTACCTGTCCCAGCTGATGGATGAGGCATGAGCCCACCTGATCCCTCCTCTTGCCACCCAGCCCACAGTTGGTGGGTGGGGGCCTTAGCCTCTGACTTGAGGCAGCCTGGCTGTGAGTTTTGGATCCCGGCAGACTGGGGCCCGAGTGCAGGCTTCATGGCTGATTGGCTGGAGGCGTGGAGTGGAAAGGGGAGTTGATCCTTCCTACCCGACACAGCCATCAAAGCCTCCCTTAGCCCATGGGGCAGACACTGACGACTATCACCTCGTTTTCCCAGTGTGATGAAGACATTGCCCCCCACCTGGCATGGATCCAACCCAGAGATAGTCTCGAGGTTGCACCAAGGAAGTTCCTGAGGACAAGGACAGAGACTGGTGTCTGGAACCCGAGTGGGAGCGTAAAATGTGCTTGCTGAATGTCGTCTGAGAGCCTTGCAAAGGGTAGGGGTGTTTCTTTCTAGGCACTGCTGACTCATTTGCTCCTAACGCTGGAGGGGAGGTTCCTACCTCACTGTTGGCTGGGGCCGGTGCAGCTGGGAGAGACTGCAGTGTGAATGCTCCAGCTCTGTAGCACCCGCCGGCAGCACGCGGGTCAGCACAGGAACCTCAGCCGCGGTGGCTTAGCACACCCTGGTCACTTTGGACCTCGTGTAAATCAGCACGCCCAGCCCCGCTGCCGCCTGCTCCTGGGAGGGGTGGGTGGTGGGGACACGGCCTGCGTCCACCTCCCCTGACTCCACACGGCTCAGGTGCAGGAAAGTCCTTCCTTCTATGGAACAGATCGTCCATCTCCCTTTCGGCTTCTGCACACTTATCTTGCTTTTGCCCCGTGAGAACTCCCAAGCCAATTGGTCCCCCTGCTTGGGAACAGGCCCCAGGGGTTTGAAAACAGGTATGGGGTCCTATGGGTCCTTTCTGTCCTCGATCCCACCTCCCCGCTCCCTCCATGGCCCTCATTGGAGGGTGTCTACATTGCCTCCCACCTCCCCTGGCCTGACTCTGGCTTCCCCTCAAGGACGCAGCATGGTGACATCAGGCCCTCTACTTGGCGGGAAGCCCGTGCTGAAGCCCGGCTGTGCCCAGGATCACCCACCGCAAGAGAGAGAGAATGACCAGCTCCGCTTCCGTGAGCCCAGCTTCCTGCTGGCCAGGCTTCTGTGGTCTATTGTACTTTTCAGCAGGAAGACATTTATTTTCTCTTCTGTCGAACCGGGAAATTACCTGGGAGGCTCCGAGAGCTCAAGTAACTTGTGTGAGCTCACACAGCTGCTTGGTAGTCAGGCCGGCGCTTTGGAAACTGAGAGTCTGACCTCCTGGCCTGGGTTCCTTCCTGAGAACCTCTGTGGGGACCTGTAGCTGATGGTGAGTGACAAGACCCAGTGCATGTCCCTTGCAGGAGTGTGCTGAGAGCACAGGAATCGCAGGAGGAACACGGGGCCTTCCCAGGGCCGCAGGCGCACCGGGCCTTTGTCCACCTGACTGAGTCTAACATGCACGTGGAAGCCAGCCCACCCGCAGGCCCTGAGCGGAGGGGAGGGAGGGAACGAGCAGACATAGCTCACCCTCCTTCCCCACCCTGGAGGAAGCCCAAACCATTCAGAAAAGCAGATGCAGGCGCATTCTGCATTGCCAACAAGGTTTCCAAAATTACACTAACGTCGCCTAGTAAGTCGCTGCCCAGAAGCGCATGGTCCGGGGAGCGGCAGAGACACCTGAGGGTGGGGCCACATGGCCCCTGGGTTCACAGGGGGAACATCTCCCCAACGAGCAGCACGTCCTCTTTCCTTTGTGGGTCCCCTACCCCCAGTGGAAGTGCATCTCACACACACACACACACACACACACACACACCCTTCTTCAGAGCTCTGCTGTGCCAGAAACTCTAGAAATAACTCTCTGAGAAACAGCTCCGTCTGATGCTCACCGCCTCCAAAGAAAGCGGCCCCATGCGTCAGGCAGCTTGGCACCGGCAGAGGCTCCGTGCGTGTTGGGGTGGGAGGGAGGCTGCGTGGGGACACATGGGGGGACACCTCGGAGCTGGGGGCTGGCCCTCCACACATCTGGGCTCAAACTCTGGCTCTGCCACCTGGTGGCAACGTGACCATAGGTATGGTGGGCCCCTCTGATCTTTGGGATCCTCAGCTGTTAAGGGGGCCAGCCACACGTGAGTTTGTCCTCAGGAAGGTTATAGCATAGCGAGTGGAAGCAAAGCGCAGCTGCTTCTCGGGTCCAGGCAGGGCAAGGAAGAGCCCTGGAAGAGAAAGGTCAAGGGTCAGAGGGGCCGATAGGGGCAGGGTCTTCCCCTTTCCTCCTCTGCAAACCCATTGTGTCCTCTTGGACTTGCATCTGGTATCAAAAGAGCAAAACAATGATGTGTGAAGTCTAGCAAGCACTCTTGTTGTGAAGACAGGGAAACTGAGGCCACAGAAAGGGAAGTGCCCGAGCCAAGCAGTCCTGCTGGCCTCCTGCCACCCACACTGGACTCTGCCTGGCCCCGTGACTATCTCAGGAAGCTGTGCACCCCTGAGGGCATGCGGCCTGGGCATAGCTGCAGGAATCCAGAATATTTTGCCACCTCGGCCTGTCCTCTGCATTTCTTTATGAAAGTGACCTGGTCTGAGGTCAGCTGGACAGCTCGAGAGAGAGGGAAGAGACCCAGCTCTGTCCCTCTAGGCTGTGGCATGGAGCATGCGGCTTACTCCCTGAGCTTCACCTGCCTGTCTGTGAAATGGGGGCATGACTCCTACTTCCTAGGGCCCTTGTGAGTGCTGGTCATTCACTGGAGAGATACTGATGGGTATTGATTGTCTAAGTGCAGGCATTGCTCCTGGAGCTGGGGAATAGCAGAGAACTAGAGAGGGGCTCCCTCTGCCCCATGCTCCTCTTCAGAGGCAGACAGCCAAAAGGCAGGCAAAAGAGAAGCACACAGGGTCATTTCACGTTGGGATAATGATGAAACAGCACATTGTGAAGGCGAGTGAACGGCGTGGGGTGGAGTGGGAGCTGCTTTAGGATGAGAGGGAGGCAGAGGTGCACAGCACCTCCCAGGCTGTGCAAACCACATGTACCAAGACCCGGAGTGTGGCAGGAATGGATGGAGATGCCGTGGAGAAGGAGCAGTGCCGGCTGTGAGGCTGAGCCCAGGCCCTCCAGCGGGGGATGCACCATCATGTTCAGGCTAGATCCGGTGCAGGAGGCCAAGGAGAGCCCTTGTGGACGCCCCACACTGTACAAGCCCAGGCGGGAACCCGGGCAGCACAGGCTGCTGTGTAGGGTCTGTCTGAGCACAGGTGCCCAGCCCAGGCCTAGCAGGAAGATGGAAGTTGATGTCTCAGAGTGTCTGGGGGGCCATGAGGTTTCCATTTGTGTCTGGTGGGCAGAGAGAAGATGTGAGCAGAGGAGAGCAGAGATGATGAAGCCAAAGGACAGGGGGTATGAATCGCTGAAGTCACCTGCCCCTGGAGCCTTCCCAGACAACAAGGCATTCTAGCGGGGTGGAAACCACCAAGTCCCAGGAGACGATGATGCAGAGCAGGAGGGAAGAAACCTATGGAACAGAATTGCTGGCATGGATCAACAATTCTCAAAATGTGCTCTCTCAACACCAGCTTACTAAGTGCACTCCTCTCCTTTCTTTATAAGAGTTTATTCACATATACACCTCCCCTGGGCTTCAGGTAAGGCAGGCTCCAGGCGCAGCTCCTGCCCCAAGGAGTAAACCATTATCAGTCTAAGCTAGAAGTTCCCCAACTTTCTTTCTCCATGGGGCCTTTAGTCTCAGCAATTTTTTTCACCCTGTCCCCAAGCTAAAAGAAATACCTAACGCTTCTGCTGAGTAGGCCCAAACAACTTAGGAAGTATTTATGCACCCAAACGCTTATTAGCCAATTGCAAAACAATATACACAAACTGAAGGAGAAAAGTTATAATTTTAGTTGATTAATTCTTTTTTTAATTTTAGAAACTTGTTTTATTTTTTATTGCTTTTTGGCAAGCAAGCAGCGCTTTATTTTATGTAGTTGTGTTTTGAAATTGATGAAATCGTATATATTCTTGGTGTGCAACATGATATTTTGATATCTATATACATTGTGGAATGGCTTAGTCCAGTTAACGCATTCATTACTCACATACTAATCATTTTTTTGTGGTGAGAACACTTAAAAATATACTCTTAGAAGTGTCCAAGTATGCAGTGCATTGTTATTAACTATAGTCACCATGTCGTACAGTAGATCTAGTTCATTAAGGAACTACAGTTACTAACTACTGGGATGTGTGTGTCTACTGAACACTGCACAACTTCTCAAACTGTGGAATTGTATCGGACACCACCACCCTTACTTCCCACTCCACGCTGCTTTTCATTCAAAACTTATTTTTATTGCAGCAACCTCCAAAAACTTCTCAAACACATGGCACCATCGAAGGAATGCAGTGTGGTCTGATGTTGAAACTATGACTTCCCTGAGCTAGTAGTTCTTGTGGTGTCCAACGTTTCCGAGTTTCCTTTGAAAACTTAAACTATCTTCGGCACCCCTGTATTTGTTGCGGCAATCTGGGGTGCCTCAGCCCTCAGTTTGGGAACTAAGGGGTCTAAAGCCTTTAATCATTGTTTTACCAATAGGCAAGAGCATGTGGCGCAGTTCCGGTTGATGAAATGTGGAGGGAAGCCTTTTGAGAGATTTCTGGAAAAGGTTCACCTGACTCTCTAAGAGATGTCTGGGAAGAAGCCGTCTCCTTGGTGCCGCTGGCTGTTGTGGCATCTGCCCGGGAGCCTGGAGCCACAGCCGCCATGTTGGGCCTGCGCGGTAACCGTCTGTGGATGGCGGAGGGGAACGGACGATGGAGGCAGTCTGGCTGTGATGACATTGTTTGGCTGCTGAATCCTGGCAGCGCCCATCTCTGCATTTGCTATTATGTGAGCTAATACCCGCCCGGAGAATTTAACATATTTAGAGCTGGGCTCCTGTCCACCTGCAGCCCAAAGCATCCTTCCTGATACACCGGCAAAGGCTGTTTGGGAAACACTGTGCTTTCTATTCTCCTCTCAGGGTCACCTAGTAAAGCCTCTGAGAAATCCCACAATCCTCTGTTTACTTTGGTTCCATGCAGACTTTGCCAAATATACTTGACTGAGGAAACCTTTTTTCCATAGAACCTAATTACATCTCACAGAACACTTGTGTGCCAAAAAACACACTTGTGAAGGGATGCCTTAGATCACTCCTCATGGCCCCTCAGCCCCCACCCACCCCCAGAAGCCCATACGTGCAGACTCCCGCCTCAGCAGAGCGCCAGGGCCCACATGTGTTTCTGTTCAACAGGGAAGACTAACTGAAGCCAGGTGTACCTGGGCAGCCCACAGGCAGAAGAAGCAATGATTTAATGTCCCAGCTATGCAGGGATTAGTTTGCCAGAAAGCTCCCATGGAGGCATGAGGACTTGTCCGCCAGCCTGCTAATGACTTCAGCAGAAATGCCTGGACGCTTAGCATGAATGAAGTGCATGACCTCTGCACTCAGGAGCGCTGTGCCCATGACTGTTGTGTCCGTGACCACTGTGTCCATGACTGCTGTGTCTGTGACCACTGTGCCCATGACTGTTGTGTCCGTGACTGCTGTGCCTATGGCTGTTGTATACATGACCACAGCTGTGCCTATGACCTCTGTGTCCATATTGTCTGTGTGTATGACTGCTGTGTGCATGACTGCTGTGCATATGATCTCTGTGCCGTGACCACTGTGCTCATGATCCCTGTGCCCATGACCTCTGTGCCATGACTACTGTCCTCATGACTATTGTGCCCATGACCTCTGTGCTCATGATCCCTGTGCCCATGACTACTGTACCCACGATCACTGTGCCCATGACTGCTGTGCTTATGACCTCTGTGCCCATGAACTCTGTATGATCACTGTGTGCTTTGGGGTTCAGCCCCTCTGTAACTCTCAGCATGGGGCCCCCTCTCACTGTAGTCTCCCCTGCCAGCCCCCTGAGGTGGTGCCCTCTCCACCCCCAGCCTTGGGCTCCCTGGCCCAGGAGTACAGAACTCTGCTGACCACTTACTGAGTGACTTAGGCCATCCCTTCCCACTCTGGGGCCCAGACAGTATCCACCCCTTGATTTTTCAAAAGTGTCCCCTTGGACCCTTCAGTTTCTGAGGAGGTATCTTTGGGTGTGTGCAGGGGTGAGAAGGGGCCAGGCTCCTGCCTCTTCTGCAACCAGGACGGCCTTCTAGTTACCCTTTTTATCCACGAGGTCCCCACAGCACAGTTCATGGGAAGAAAAGGCTTTGTGGCAGGAAAAAAAAAAGGGTCTAAACCGCTGATGTTGACCAGTGTGCATTTTGCAGAGAGGACTGGATGCTCTGGGATTCCTAGAGATTTGTAGGAGGACAGGTTGGGATAGGGGCGGGGGGCAAAGGAGACAGGCTGCAGAGGTAGCGGTTTATTCTCCATGTGGGCTTTGCCTGCCTTGACTGGGAGAAAAAGCCCATTGAAGCCATCTGAAAGCAGCTAGGCAGGCCCACAGAGCGTACTTCTCCAACTCTGTGTCCCTGGCGAGGCAGCCGGAGGCAGGCAGAGAAGAAGAACAGTCTTGAAGGTGGAGTGCATTTTATTTGCTCAGCTGAGGTTAGAGGCCGGGGCTGGCTGTCACCCAGCGCTTAGCGCTTGTCCTCAGAACTGCCCGCGCTGGGGCTCGTTGTGCCTGGCAGTGTGCATTCGCCAATGCTGCTTCAAGACGCACGAGCAAGGCCGACCGCTCCACCAGGAACGGTGGGCATGGGGCCCACCACCCATGGTGTGGCTGGGCACCCGCAAAAATGTTTGCATTTCTTTAGAAATCAGAAGGAAAAAAATAAACTTTTTGGTTGAAGAAAACCACTCAAAAAATTAATATAGTCATCTTTGTACCAGCTGCAAAATATGAATTATTATAACAGTTATATGATTATGGAGGAAGGGACCCATGAAGGGAAAAGTGCCCACCAAAGTTGTGATGAAGTCCTGATGTGTCCTGGGGTAAGTGACAGTGAACTCCAGACCTTGCAGTAGCTGGAGTTACTGTAACGAAACTGCAGACCACATGGCCGAACCACAGGAGTTTATTTCTCACAGTTCTGGAGGCTGGAAGCCCAAGGTCACGGTGTCGGCAGGGCAGGTGTCTCTGAGGCCTCTCTGTGGCTTGCAGACGGCCACCGTCTCCTGCGTCCTCCCTCTGTGCTCGTGTGTCCTAATCTCCCCTTCTCACAAATACGCCAGTCATGCTGGGTTAGGGCCCACCCCAATGGCCTCGTTTTAACTTTGTACCTTTTGAAAAACGCTGTCTCCAAATATAGTCCCCTTCTGAGGTCCTGGGGGTTAGGACTTTAACATGTGGATTTTGAGGGACGCAATTAAGCCCTTAACAGTCTTCTTGCTTCAATTCATGCTCTTCCTCTGCAACTGCTTCTCGCTGCGCTGCCCCCCGTCCCCAGAGAAAAGAGAAGGGCTCTACAGAGAATGCTCCCTGCTTGAAACAGCATCACAGCATCATGCTGGAGCCAGCATTCCCAGGCTCCCTGGCTCTTTCGGTAGAGTCGTGGGTCAGATACTCTCCAGTGCCGACTCTGGACAAGTTCAAGCTGCCAGAAGGATCACAAAGGGCCACTAGTGCTGTGAGGTGGGTGCTGGTGAGCCCCCTCCATTTAGCTTGGTCAGGCTACAATATTATAATCCAAGGGGTCACTGGGGGATGGCTGGGTATATACAATGTCCAGGTATGGGGCTTCATAGCCCACCACAAGACCAAGGAGTCAGAGGACCCCTTCCCCACCTGCTCCCGTGCTCCCCATCCCATCCCAGCCATCATCAATGGTATGGGGTCCACACAGGGGGTCTTGACCCTAAAAGGGCTCCATTTCCTTAGGGTTGAGAAGCTAGAGGATCCTAGCAGGTCGTGGCCTCTGGAATTCCAGGAATTTCTGATGTTTTGTTAGGGTTTTGTCAGGAAAGGGGGACTAGAGACTTGGGGTGACAGCCCCTAACCACCCTGGTTTCAATGACATGAGAGAGCCTATTCTGCTGCCCTGGAAAATTCAGTGTTACTTTCAAGTGTGGAGAGCCCTGTACTTTTGTAAAATTGGCTTTGTTTTAAATGGGTCCTCCTGAGGGTAATCCAGAAATGAGAATCAGGAGGAGAAGGAGGAGGAAGAGTGGTGGTATGAGAAAGCAGGGCTGGGTCTGCGAGTCGATGCCCTGGGCTGTGCTGGCCTTACCTTCTCTGGGCTCTCCAATCCTAAGACATGAGCCTCAGCACGTCCCAGCAAGTTCACCCCCACGATGCGCCCCAGCACCTTGGTGGGTCTTGCAATCTTTGACATCAGATTCAGGGGCAGTGGTTTTCATCATTCTAGAGCTAGAGCTGATCCAACCCAGGGCAGGATGGGAAGAGCCAGGGCGTGGGGCTGGGCTTGGCACCCAACTTGGAGAACAGGTGACGTGGCAGCAAAGGATCTGATGGGCTCCTGTCAATCTACTCTCTCCGCCTGGTCCCCACCAGTGAGGTGGGCACTGGGCTGGGAGGCTGGAGGTCTGGGCTTGGCCCCTCCTTAGAGACTCATTTCATATGCAGCTTTGGGCAGATCTCTTTCCCTCTCTAACCCTCAGGCTCCTGATCTCCTAAATGTGGGAGTCGAGCTAAGCACAAACATGGAAGCCCCTGAGCACAAAGCCCTAGGTGCCAGCCTCAGGTGCTGAACACACACGGGGACGAGATGACAAGCCCACGGCCCTGCGGGAGGCAGGCAGTCTGCTACAAGACAGGCTTGTTCGCATGCTTATTTTTCCCCCTGAAATATATTTCTTTTATTTTTTTTGTCGTTATGAAAGCAGTTCATGCTTATTATTTAAAGTATATATACAGCAAACACAGCCAAGGAAAGCAAAGGCAGAAATGGTCCCCATAAATCTCACCCGCCCAGAGACAAGCACTGTTAGCATGGGGGCGGATGTTCTTCCAGACGTTTCCTAGGACTACAGAGACTCACACTTACACGTAGGAACAAAACGCAATCACACACTGTTTATTCTTTCCAGTCCTCACAACCACTCAGGAGGCAGTTAGGAGTATTATTTTAACTTTATATATGCAGGAACAGGGGCTCAAGAGGTTGAGTCGCTTTCTCCAGGTGGCAGGACTGTGAGGCCAAATTTGGCCAACATCGAGTCCAAAGCTCTTTCTCGGCACCTGTGTCTACAAGGGAGGGAGCCAGGCAGGTAAGCAAGGGACCGTGCCCCGCGGGACCCAGGGACCCAGGAACTCACTTGGGATAGCTGAGTCAGGGTCACCAGGAAGGCGCCCCTTGAGTGGTGTCCTTGGGAACGAGGTGGGCTCTGTCAGGTGCAGAAGCAGCTGGGAGGGTGCTTTAGGCAGATGGCAGGAAGGAACAGGCCAAGTCTTAAGAGCAGGGCCCATGAAGTACACGGCTCCCTTGGCGTGTAGGGAAGCAGCCGGGCAATGGGATGCGCATAGGGGTGTGTGTGTGCGTGTTGAGGGAGCTGGAGGGGGAGGCGGCAGGAGGTGACCTGGCTGGAGTTAGGCTGAGGGCGGCCGTGAATATCACGCTGACCAGTTCACGCTTTCTTCTGAAGGTGATGGAGAGCTATGAAGGTTCTTGATGGATGTGAATGGATCTTCTAGGGGAGCACTGGCGGCCGCATGGAGGGTGGACTGGGGCAAGAGGGGCCAATCATCTGAGTCTTTGATCTTCTGTCTCTCCCCAGTTGGCACCCCCCAGGAGAGGGTGGCAGAAAGAGGGGGGAGGTCCAGGTCCCACGGGTCTTGGGGAGGTGGCTGGATTCCCAAACACTCATCCTATAAAAAGCTCACCTGGTGGGCTAACGAGGAGGGAACTGAAGCCAGAGATGTGTGTGGTGGAGCGGCAGATGAGTAAGGGGGGGGCGAGGGCTGATTTAATGGCAGCAAGCCCTGCTGTGTCTCATTCCGGAACTCGGCTCGGCTGTCTGCGCCAACATCTGTTTGCTCCAGCTCCAACGAGAGGCAGGGCCCCTTCGCTGCCTGGGCCTGGGCTGGCATTGCTTAAGTTTTCACTTGAGTGGATTTTTGTTGAGGAGGATGGATGTCCTGTGCTCCGATCAGCCGGGCCGGGCACACGCTCCACTTTCTATATGGTCTCATGGACATTAGAAAGGGCTGGGGGCAGGGAAGATAGAGGGGTCACATTTGCCAGGAACCTGGGCTACCAGGGCAGTGTACACACCAAGGGCCTGCGCTGTGCATATGACAGGTATGTGCAGATGTGGGAGTGGGGTCAATGAATGGGTGACACGTGGGGACAAACACCTGCTGATGAGCGTAGGTTGAACAGCTGGGTGAGAGAATGAGCGGCTGAGGCTAGGTTATGCCGCAGCAAAAACAAACAATAAACGGGTGGTTTCTGCTTGTGCTACCTGTCCCTTGTGAGTTGGGGTGTCAGCTTAGGTCCTCTGAGAAACAGGCTCCAGGAAGGGAGTAGTTGTGCTTTTAATAGGGGAGATGCCAGTGAAGGTAAAGGGGGAGAAGCTGCAGCCCAGATGCAGGTCTGCAGCCTGCGAGAGGAGAGGAGGAAGAGGAGATGGGGAAGGAAGAGCCTCAGACCACAGCTCAGTTCTGAGAAAGCCTGGACCGGGCTGATGGGGAGTCCCCAAACCAAAGCTGCTTGTCTGCTTTGGCATGGTAACGAGCAAAGCTCTTCCCTTCTTCTTCCTCATGCCACCTCCAGCCAGACTGAGCTGCGTTTGTCCCAAGAATTGCACCAGCCAGCAGCCACTCGATGGTTGCTGCAAAGGTGTCTCTCCAGGAGCTGCTGGGGCTGGAACACAGGGCATGAAGGGACAGCCTTTCCTCCCTCTGACAGCCATGCATGGTATTGAAGAGTCTTACGAATCACAGTCAGGGCTCCTGGTGTCTGTGCTGCCTCTTGCAGAGAGGGGTGAAGAGTGCTAGCTCACTGCGATCCCCTCGGGAGCACCAGAAACTCCCCTTCCCACCTGCTATCTCTGGTGTCCCCAAATCTACCCAGTGAGGTCTCTCTTTTGATCTAATCCTTGCCCTCTATGAAGTCTTCCTTTAAAAGAAGGAAGCCCCTAAATAAAGCCACTTGCAATTACTGAAAGGTGACTATGTGCTGGCCACAGTGGGGCTGCTGGGGTGAGAGAGTTGCCAAATGACTTGGGCAGTCTCCTTCCGTCTTTGGGCCTCAGTTTCCATCTGTAAAATGGAAGGGTTCTACAGACCCCAGTTTAGATTAAAGAGTGAGCACAAGATACTGAGTGTTGAACACAGTTCATTGGTTTTGTAACTGGCTCCATGAACCCCTATATGTTTTTTAAATAGTCTCTTCCCTTAACTAACTACTTGAACTTTTTGAGTTGTTTCCCAGAAATGGTGGATTTTCTCAAGACTAAGGAGTTGAGATTCCAAAGGCCCATGAGCAAGATTCCTGATGCCAAGAATCACCATCCCCGGGACCTGCCCCAGTGCATGTGGGCCCTCATAGTTACTTCACAACCTGCCTTGGGCTTGTTACCCCCCTTTAAAAAAACCCATGACCTCCCTTAGTCGAGGTGACGGATTTGAGCCAGCTTCCCCCATTTGCCCAATAAGATATCTGTCTTGTTAAAAATTCCTTTCTTCCTTGGCAGTCCTCATTTTCTCCATAACTGGATCTTTGTGCGATCAGCAACCGGATGTGCACCAAAACCCCCTCGCAGTTTTGATACCAGTTTGATGGTTAGAGAGGAGTTGGGTGGCACAGTCTCTGTCCTCATAGACAGGAGGTGGCCGGCCCTGAGCCCTCGAGGCTGGCCTGCTGGTCCCCTGACCCAGACTTCCAGGGCTGGTGGTGATGAAAGGACCCGTGAGAATGACTAGGGCTCGGCTGGTGGACGCTCCCACTTTTGCAGCTGAACAGCACACAAGCAGTGCTATAAGGGGGGAGACGTGCATCTCTGCACATCTGTACTCCCAAAGTGTCCAATTCGATGGAATCTCACAAAGTGAACACGCCTGTGTCACCACTGCAATCAGGAAACAGAACGTGACCAGCACCCCAGGGATCTGGGTACCCTTCCCATCTGGCTGCTTCTCCTCGGTATTAAGTTGTGCGACGTCACCACGCTGTTGAGGCTCAGTTGCTCCTTCTCACGGTTGCGTAGTATTCCACTGTGTGTCACTGCCTCTTGTCCCTTTGGCTGGCATCAGCATTCCAGTGCCTCCCGTCAGCTGTGGGGCCGTGTCCTGCGCCCTGCAGTTCCACATGTCTGCATTCTGCTTCCTACTGTACCGTCAGCTCCAAGTTGGCCCGAGCAGGGTCTGTT
The DNA here is from genome assembly GCA_963574885.1 of Lepilemur ruficaudatus. Classification (NCBI taxonomy): domain Eukaryota; kingdom Metazoa; phylum Chordata; class Mammalia; order Primates; family Lepilemuridae; genus Lepilemur; species Lepilemur ruficaudatus. The sequence continues at coordinate 140,305 of CAUYRT010052000.1, read as the reverse complement.
GTAGGAGCAAAGACTATCAGATAAGGAGGCAGAGGCCGGAGTCCTGGCCTTGACCTGCTGAGACCAACTCGGTGCCACACCCTGGGGATGGGGAGTGAGGCAAAGGGGGAAGAAAGGAATGTGTCCCTCCAGGGCCTGGAACCGGCCCATGTGGGCTCTATCGTTACCACAAAGGGGGGTGATTAGGGCACATCAGAGTGACTGTGAAGGTGCAGGGTGGACATCCTGCACGCTGGACTTCTGGCCACCTAGCAAAGACAGGTGTGTGCAGGAGAGAAAGAGTAGAGAGGAGGGCAGGGTGGGCTCTCACCTGCAGGTAGTAGATACAGTGGCCTTGAGTGTGCAGATGGCTGTAGGGACACTGAGGCAGTCAGGTGGCGGGGACTTGAGTGTGGCCTGGCTGGGGAGGCAGAGAAGGAACAAGAAGGGGAATGGCCAAGGCCCAGCCGTCCACATGACCCGGCCTGTCTGGACGTCTGAGCCTACTATGGGCTACTGGACAGTGGGATCCCCTTCCTTTTTTCTTTGTACCCCCGTGCCAGGCACAGGACGGGCCCACACGCAGCGTTAACGAAAGGATGAGGCATCCATCTTGGTTGGGATGTTCCATGACATAACCTTCAGATGAGATGGGGACAATGTTCCTTCTGCCTGCCTGCTTCATCAGGCCTCCAGGCAGCTGCAGGGAGGCGAGGGAGGCAGAGTGGAGTCCATTAGCTCGGTGTTATTCTCTGGAGACCATGCGGAGGGATTATCCGGCTGCTTTGCCGCCTCCTGACTGCCCAGGACCACCCCTTTGGGATGGGATCCAAGGAAGTGAGTGATCCCATCATTAGGCGTCAGGAGTCGGTAATCCTTCCACTCCTCCTCCGGGAGCCTCAGTGCGTGAGCCCAGCCTCAGAGCAGGCTGTGGGCTGGGGGACCCAGGCCTGGCTTCCAGCCTGGGCTCTGTCTTTGACCCATAGTGTGGTCCGGGGCGCACCTACCCCCTTCTGGGCTGTCTTTCCCCACCTGTAAAAGGAGCACTCTTTTATCTGAGGGTCTTCCAGATCTGGCATCCTCCGATGGCACGTGACCAGCTCTGCCCCTGGACAAGCCCACTGGGACTCACCCCAAATAGTTCAGCATCGCCTCTCCTCCCTGAGGCCGGGTGCTCTGGACGGGGAGGGAATACGATGGCCCTGACTTGCCCGCAGTGGCAAATGGTGGCCAGCAGAAATGTGAAATGTTAGTGGCCATTTGCCAAGCACAGATTGAACTGACTAGCGGTGGCCATTTTTGGGAGGGTGGGGGGAGGTAGGAGCAAGGGGCAAGCGGAAAGAGAAGGGGGAGGCAGAAAAGTGTATTTTCTCAGATCACAGTGAGAACAATCGCCTCCATTTATGGAGGCCTGGATTAACCCAACGAGCACAGTGCTAAGTGCTTTATATTACGTAGGAATCCACTTCATCTGTAATATCGAGCACGTTTAACCCACTGGGGCAAAGCCCCAGACCTCGGGACTCAGAGAGTGAAGTTAGCATCTAGTGCAAGGCTAGGTAGAAATTGATGGGGGTGTACTCCATGTCCCCAGTGGGTCCCCAGCAGACCCCACTGGATGTGGATATTTTAGACGGTCATGGTGAGAGGGTCCTGAAACTTCACTGGGTTCAGTGGCTGAGAATATTGATCAAAAGCTCAGGTGTGCAAGAAAAGTGGAATTTTCTCAATTGTCCTGTAGCAATTCAATTTCTGTTTCTGGTCCCAATTCTACTGAGGCGATAGACCCAGGACCCTGTGCATTTATGGCCCTCCCCTTGCTTAGCTGTGTGAGCTCTGGGCGCTCATGCCGGTGTGAGGGTGGGTGGGGTGCTGCATCCTCAATATCCCTTAGCTTCCTACATGTCCCCTGGCACCGGGCCCTCAGGTGTGGTCCCTATAGGTGCTGCTGGATGCTGCTCATACCATCTGTGAGTCCCTGCAGCTTGGCAGCATCCTGGTGGTGCCACACTTGGGGGCCACTGAGAGATGTTATGGGAACAGAGTGTCCTGTGGTCAGAGCGCCTGGGAAATACTGAGTCAAATGAGGTTGCTCTTGTCTCATTATTGCAGGAATCTTCAGAGCTGCAAATATGCTGTTGTGCTTTGTTACTTTCCCAGGGAGCTGTAGAATCCAGGGCCATGTAACTTAGTTTGAACTGGCTTCTCCTTCTGTAGTATGGCGGGTGTCACTTGTCTTTCTCAACACCCTTTTGGGAAACAGGCTCTGATGCCCGTTAGGATACAATCCCCAGGAAGGATGAGCAGATAAAGGATGCCGGTCTGCGGGGCGGGGATGGTGGTGGTGTCTCAGACCTGGGGCACAGGCAGGGAGGAAGCTTCTGACAAGGGTGTCCGTGTCCTGGGCTCTGAGAGACAGTGAGACCTTGGGGATGGGGTGCTGGGTGGGAGAAGGGTCTTGCAGAAAAGCCAGAGCCAGAGTTGCAGGCTGGGGCGTTTGAGGGTAGAGGGTGTGAACAGCACACGCGCAATTTGGCCAGAGCTACTCAGCGTGTTTAAGAGGAAGAACGGACACATCGGGTTGGCGAAGGAGGCTACATCTGCTCGTCTTACAGCTCGGGTCTAATCACAGCTGAGTGCAGTGTCTGCTCTGGGGCTCCTATTTCCAGACACTTCGCTACTGGCTTCCGGTGGCCCGCTGAGCTCAGCAGTGATATGGAGAAACCGGCAGAGAAAGCAGCTCTCTGCAGACTGTCAGGCTCCGGACTCCCCTTTGCAGTAAGTGGGTAGCTTCCCTCTGAGCGCTTCTTCCGGGTAGGTGAGTGGCACCTTCTCTTCTCTCCCATGCCCTAAAATCCCAGAGAGTCTCTGCTTTGCTCAAAAGCCAGGAGAGCAGAGAAAGAAGTAGGCGTTCGAGATCCTGGAAAACCTGGATGTGCACAGCCAAGATAGCAAATCTGCTAATTGAAACTCATCTGGGATCCTGCCAAACGGGAGAAGACCTGGGGCCAGGAGCCGGGGCGACGGGAAGGAGCGAAGTGGTAGTGGGTTATTTATACTCCACTGCTGGCACTGTCTGCCCGAGTTCTTTCAGCTCGAGGAAACGCTCCCATGCCCCAGACAGACATCTGATCGTTATAATTTCGTGTTTGAAGACAGTTTTAGCCTCCTGCAGACTCACATAAAATCTGCATCCGCCGCCCAGGATGGGGGACATAAAAGTTCTTTAAGAGGGTCGTAGACCTTCCTGGGATGGAATCCAGGCTGTCACCAGCTTGGCACCGGGGCGGGCTCCTGCGCCTCTGCCCACACAGGTCCTGCCCGCTCTACCTCCGCTCTCTGCCCACCTAGCAGATCCTGCCCGTCCTTGGAGGCCCACCCCGATCTGTCTCTCGCTGGGGCCCACGCTGGGTCTTCCCTCCCTGCCTGTCTCGGGACTTTGTCTCTGGGCATCTTTTCCTCACCGTTGATTTAATTCACTTGCTGTCATATTGTGCTGTCCCTAGTTGCCGCTTGTATAATAACCATATATTGAATGGGCTGAACTCGACGGGGCACGAACAGGAAATGACTTTATTTTTCTCCCTTCGATGCTTTCAAACACGCCTGGCTGGATGTCCCCCACCCCTCGACCGCATCACAGGCGTGTGTCAGAGTCTGCCAGTCATCTACAGGGATAGAAAGAAGTTTCCTCTGGATATTAAACAGCTCCAACCCAGTCTGTGTACAGCCTCCCTGGACTTCCGGTTTGAAGTTTCTCCCTCCTGCAGCTCGGGCCTGGACACGTTTGCAGGTGGAGACTTGTGGGGACCTGGGTGGACCCGGGTGTGGGCTGTGGCTGGTTCTTTCTCTCTCCCCCTTCTTACGACCACTTTGAAGGACTGAATCGTGTCCCCTCAAAATATATGGTGAAGTCCTAACCCCAGTACCTCAAAGTGGGACCTTATTTGGAAATAGAGTCTTTGTAGAAGTGACTAAGTTAAAATGAGGTCCATAGGGTGGTCCCTGGCCCCGTATGATGTTTCCTTATGAAAAAGGGAAGTTTGGACGCAGACAGAAGGCATAGAGGGGGAGGACTTGCAGACACCGGGAAAAGAGAATCACATGGCTGGAGCGATGCCCCTCCAGGCCAAGGAACCCAAGGACTGCCAGTCACCACCAGAGGCTGGAAGGGACCAGGAAGGACCCTCCCTTAGCGCTGTCAGAAGGAGCGTGGGCTGCACAAACACCACAAAACACCCTGATCTGGGACTTCTGGCCTCCAGAACCGTACAATGACAAATTTCTGTTATTTTAAGCCACCTACTTATGGGAGCCTCAGGAAACAAGCACACCTGCCTTTCTCCTGGTTTCCCCAGGGCCAGCCAAAGCGAGGGGCTGGAGGAAGTGCACCCTCCCTTTTGGGGTGCCCACTGCTGCCTCGCTTCTCTCTTGGCTTTCAAGGTTTCTGTCAAGGCAGGCACCTCTATGCGGGTGTTTTGTGGACCTTGCCCTGGGACCTCTGGGTCCCCGTCATAGTCCGGAACCTGCTCACCTGCTATGGCCTCCTCTGGGCCCAGGAGAGGCTCATGTTCTCTCTCCAGGGTACAGGGGGCCTGCAGGCTGCCGCAGCTGCCTTTGGCCTCACCCCACCCCACCCAACCTCCCGTCCAGAATTCTCAGGCAGCACAGGCTCAGCCCCTACTCTTGCTAGGTGTCACCCTGACCCTGCGGGATGTGGGATAAACTGTTCGGGAGATATCTGTGCCTGGTGCTGGACTTGGGGTCTCTGCAGGGCAGTGGGCCTGCAGCGGAGGAAGGAGGCAGTATTCTCCCCTCTCTTCAGGCACCCCAGTCTCGGCAAGAGGCTCTCTAGAGCGCCCGCCACTGGCTTGCAGGAGTGCCGGGAGCGGTAAAGTCGTAGCTTCTTACATACCCAGAGTTTCCTCATACATACTCCCTTCTGCTCAAATACTGTGTATTTGGGTGAGGAGGTGACAAGTCGGCAGTGTAGACACTTCTCAACAAATTCAGGACGAGGGATCCTGGCAACTCTCACTTGGACTATAGGGGTATTCGTCACCCACCCACTGTCCCCAGCTTTGGGGTTTCAGGGGAAGGAGTCAGGAGAACACATCCTACACGTATGAGCTTGGCGACTCTGGGCAACTGGGCCACACGCTCCACTCTCCTCTCCCTTCACCTACAGCCCCTGGGCAAGAGACAGCCCAGGCTCTGGAGTCCGTGGACCCAGGTTCAAGCTCCTGCCCAGACACGTACTCAGCTGTGGGTCATAGGTGAGCAATCCAGCCTCGGTTTCCTTTGCCTTCACATGGGAAGGGAAGGTGACAGAGAAAGTGCCTGCCACAGTGTCAGTGACACAGTGACACACCGAGCCACTGCCTCGGTGTTTGGGGCCAGCCACCACCCTGTGGCAGTGATGGGAGCGTAGAGCTGACGCTCGGTGAGCGCCAGCACGCCTTCACCAGCAGAGCTCGTCATACGTGATCCAGGTTGTGAATCCCTGTCTGGACGGCTACTGGCTTATGCCTGAATTACACGGCATTGTTTAGCAGGGGAACTGCAGAAAAAGGCCAAAAAGACACTGGTGGCCTGTTGGGGACCCTGAGCCATCTAAGATGGTGACTAATCGGCTTAGCACTTTGAAAAGCCCAGACCTAAATTCCTGGGGGAGTTTTGCCCCCACAAGCCCTTCCCACAATCCACTGGGTCAAATCCAACTCCACCCAGGACTTTTTAAATTAAATTACTTTCATGCATTTAGCAGTGTGCTGCGGTGCAGGCTCAGTGATTCTTAAAGTTGAGTAATATGCACATTTTAAAGGGGAAAAAAATTATCGCAGACCCCCAGTGTTGACTAAAATTATTTTGATCATATTGTTACTTAAATATATACAATCATAAAAGTAAGTATAAATTCCTTATGCTTTTAGCTCTCACACAGCTATAAAACCCAAACACAATTACAAATTAAATGCAAATAAAACTGCAAAACCATTAAAATTCAAATTAATGGCATTAATTTAATGTGACAGATGATGTTTTGCTGAAAGTAAAATAACCAGTGTTGGGTTTAATAATAGAAGGATGTATTCCCATTTTAACTTCTGCTTGTTATCAACTAGATTGTTTTGATGTTTGAACATGCTGGGCCATCATTAGTGTTATTGTCAATATTATTATGTTTTTCATGTATGGTAATGGACAAACTTTTAAACACAGACAGACCTAGGATTTTGATGGGCCAATCAACTTAATAGAGTACCCTAAAATATAATAACTTAAAAAATATAAAAATATATACGATGCAGTAAGTCACTTTCCAGTTTTCTACTTACTGTTAGTGCTGTCTTGCAAGCGGTTACAAAGCACTGTGGCGTTCACTCCGGCACCTGCTTGCGGAGCGGTGACTGCGCTTCTGCCGGCTTCAGCACGGAGCTGCTTACGTGTGGCTTATCTGCGTCCCCGGTTCTGTTTGATGACTCAATCCTCCCTCCACTTATCTCTATTTGAACAATCGCTAAACCTTTGTTTGTACAGCAGCCCATGAAGTCATTTGGCCTTCGTTTTGCAAAAACACGATCGTAAACCCAAATGCAAATGTGAGCTCTGCATTCCCGGGGCCTTATTTGGTGATAATGTGATCGTCCACACACAACCGCAACACGGTCTCTTGAATATTTTTCAATTTTTGAAATAAAAATGTCAAATTAAAAAAGATTCTCGTATCACTCAGAGGTCCCCGATAGTACATCTGTGGGTCCCACGTTGAAATCCCTGGTGCAATAAAAAAGAGATCTGGTCTTGGGGTCAAGGCTAGAGTTCTGGTTCTAGGTCCTTCAATGACTCACTATGTTCTGTTCCGTGGGTCCCCACCTTCTAGGCTTCATCTGTTCATCAGCACTAACTGCCTTATGTTCTGGTCGTTATCACACTGGCCATTTCCCGAGATCAGTATGACTGTCCTCAGTAGATGGAGGGGGGGAAACTGAGACCCAGGTACACAGCTAGTGAGGGTGCAGATGGGGTTCAGAGGCAGAGCTGTCTGACCCCAAAGTTACCACATGGCTGTGAGTCACAGGACTGAGGCAGCCCCCAGACCCCTGCCAGGTCCCCTAGGCTGCCCCTGGAGAGCTTCAGTCCCCTGAGGGACCTGTGCCTTGGGACTCAGGCCTCCTCTCGCCCACACACGGTTATAGAGCACAGTCTTGGAGAAGATGGGCGCACAACCTTGATTTATCCCCGTCACACCCCCATGACCCCGCCAGCCCATTGCTCAGCTCCGGAGCAACACCTGCCACCCCAAGTGACAAGGAAGTTTTCCCAAGTAAATATCGGACACAGGTCCTGACAAATGAATTTTCCTGATGAGTGAAATCATGTTTACTTAATTTTTTTTTTTTTTGGTGAAAAGACAGATGTAAATCTGTAAATCAAATCCCATTTTATACACACATGTGTACACATAGATGCACACACATATATATATACATACATATATCTGTGTGTATGTGTGTGTGTAGGTATACTTCCCTTGGTGAAAAAGAATGAAATTTCCTGGAATTAGGGCTGTGCTGTGGCTGCGTGTTTGCAGCTGAGGCAGCTCCATTAGGGAAGAGTCTTCAGAGAGCAGCTGTCTCCCTGGGCCCCTCGGCGCTGACTTCTCCAATCCTTGGTGCCAGGGAGACTGTAGCTGATGTTCCTCCCTGCAGAAGCCATAAAGACTCCCTGTCTTATCTCAGAGCTCTGCAGCACTGGGAGCCTCCCTCTTTCAGACTTGACGTGTGTGTGTGTGTGTCTGCAGCCTTGACAAATACAGTGATGTCCAGGGCTCTCTGCGATTCTGGTTCCAGTGGGAAATTCCAGGGTGGCCCTATGGAACTGTGCCTTGGTTTCACTCTATTCAAAGGCAAGGAGGCAATCTTTAGGGAGGACTGCCTTTAACAACCAATCTTTCCTACTCATGGATCTTAGGTTTTTAAAAGATTATTTCTTCTAGAGGGAGTTTAAGTGATAATGAACTCATTCTTTCATTTTTATTAAACAAAGACATTTATACTTGACCATCAGAGAGATTCTAATTGGCATGTGGCGCATGCATATGAGACCTGCAGAGTTGGTAGAATAGCAGCTAAAACAAAGACATTTGACATTTTAGTTATTCATGCAGCCTTGCTCAGGGCACATGTACAATGATCATTAAGCTGTTTGAAATAGCGACATTCCAGCATTTCTGTGTCGAATATACTGGTCCCACCAATCCAACACTGTGTCCCAGGAGAACTCAGGAACAGGTAGGTGAATGCAATTCCAGCTACGCTTGTCCAACTGTAAGAAACCCTACCAGTTGTTGGACCCCAAGGGGATAGGTAGGCGTTTGCTCTGAGGGGTTCCTAATCCATGAACCAAGCCAGTTATTTGGTTATGTATAGCCTGGTGGATATTCTCATTCTTTAAGCTGGATGCCACGTGTAGAGAGTGGATGAGAGGCAAAGACTAACCAGGGCCACTTTAAGGTGTCAGTCTAAGGATACAGTCATGTCTCCTGGGGACTCTGTCTCCAAGGGTATCTGCCCTGCCAAGGACTGCCAGGGATCATACCAGTTATTCCTGGGGCAGAGTGATGGGGACCTCATATCACAGGGCACAGGGTCTCCTGGGCTGGGCTTTGAAGGACAGCATCCAGCCCCACTCTAGCTCTCTGACCTGGCCACTCCCTCACTCTCTGTCTACTCCACACACACGTTTGTGCTCACCTGTCATCTGGAGCTGGCCCTGATTCCAGGAATCCCAACCTCCTGCTCAGCTCTCTGCTGGGCATCATGGTCTGGGCTCCCCGGAAGGTCCCCCATGAGCAGCCCCTGGCCCAGGGTAGGTGCTCAGTGAATACCTGTGGGTTACTCACTGAGGCCTCCCTGGCCCAGCTGCCCCTTGCTTTTAGGCTGTGGTCCTTTTGTCTCGATGGAAATTGGGTCTGCAGTCTTGGGCTGGCCACAGTCATCCTCTGTCCAGTGAGGGCCCTGCCTAACTTTTCCTGTCTTTGTTTCTTTTCTCAACACAAGCTTGGGCTGTCACTTGAGAGAATTTAGGAGACAGTACAGATTCCCAGATGTAATAATTCACTCGGATTGGTCTTAGCAGAGCCTTCTGCTGGCAATATCAGGTTAAGCCGCTCCTCTAGCAGGACAGGAGCAATTATTGGAAACATAAATTCATCATGGTCTGTAGGTTCTGGCTAGAGATAAAGCATCTTTACCTGATCATTGCCTCTGAAGCCTCCAGCCTGCCTGGGCCTCTGGCAGGAGCAGGGATCAGAGACCGGAGTCAATCATATGAGTTGCAAGGCCTGGCCGGCTCAGGGCTGGTGCCAGGGAGAAAGGCCATGTGCCCCATCACTGTGGCCAGGAGAATTCTTTAGCTGGATCTTGGTGGGGACAGGTGATGCAGGTTGGGTTCTCCAGGAAGCAGACTCTGACTGAGAAGGAGTTTATGATGCATGATGCTTACTAGGAATGCCTTTGGGACGAGGACACGTGGGAGAGGGTAGGAGGCAGGAAGGGGCAGAGGAGAAGTTGAGCTGAGATGATGCCAAGTGGCAGCCTTGGCTGATGCCACAGCAGCGCTGGAGCTCAGCTGGCCCCAGAACCAGCCTACATGGGGCTCAGCCCACCCAGCTTCTATACCTCACCTTCCTCAGTCATTGGGTGTAAGCCATCCAAGGAAGGTTGTGACCTCAAATAAGGCAGCTCTCTGGAGTTTGGGCAACCCTGGGACAAAGAGTCTTTCCCAGAAGGGATCAGGAGGGGGACACCTCCACATCTGTCATGGTGCCGCAGTGGGGAGTCCTGTGGGCAGGAAGCCATGGAAAGTGACAAACATCATCTTGAAACTGGAAACCACATCCTGATTCTGAAATGAAGAAGAGAGGGATGAGGTTTAGGTTAAGTTCAAATTAGATCCCAAACAGCAGCCATGGGGCCACAGACAGGAGCAGCTCCCCAGGGAGCGGCAGGGTGTTGTGGGGACCAAGCAGGACCCCAGGCAAGCTGGGCAGACTCTGGGGCGGGCTGGGGTTGAGTCCCTCTCTGCGGCTGGCCCAAGGACTGCAAGCCAAGGTGGGCAGGAGGCTCAATCAGGGGGCCACAGGATGACTCCAGACTGCTCTTGCTAGAGGAGCATAGGGCTGGGAGACAGCTCAGACTCCTCCCTGCTCCTGGCCTGGCCATGATTGAGATCTGTGGTAAGGACTCAAATGAGATGGAACTTGCAAAATGCCTAGCCCTCGTAAGCACTCCGTGTTGGCGGTTGCAACAATCTCTACTACTGCATGCGGTAGAGTCAGCCGGTCAGGGCTGGGATTAGCACCACAGGAGGTGCATTAATGAGCCACCTTTCTGAATACACCCAGTGGGCTCTCCAGACATTTAGGAGAGGTGCACCTCAATGTGGAACAAAGATGCCTTGTGGCCTTATTTCCAGTGCTGAGAAGGTCTCTGGCTTAGTTTCCTCTCCCTCCTGATATCTATATGAAGACCACTGATGTTCTCAACCATCTATTTATCCAACAAAATGTATCAAGTACATTTATGTGCCTGTGGCTATTCTGTGCAAGGGAAAAGAGTAGTGACAAGATAGACCTGCCTCCATAGAGCTTATATTTCAACAAGGGAGAGAGACAACAAACAAAGCATACGGTACGTGAGCTGGTGCTAAATGCCATGAAGAAAAATGCATAAAGGAAGGGAGTGCCATATGGTGGGCCAGGTTTGCAAGTTCGTACAGTGTGGCCGGGAAGGGCCCTGGGAGGAAATGATGTTGGAACAGGGACCTGAAGGCAGGGAGGGAGTATTCTCTGCTCATGTTGGTGGGAGGAACCCCTAATGGGTGGATAAAAGGACAAATGAACAGCCCTTGAGTGGGGAGTAAGATCTGGCATGTCTGAGGGAAAGGAAGGAGCTGGGGAGGGTGGCGAGGCTCTGACTCTTGGTCTGCATGAGCCCAGGAAGGAGGAATGGCAGGATCTGACTTCTGTGCTAAAGTGATATTCTGGTGCAGAGTGCAGGGTCGAGCAAAGAGCGAGGGTGCGAGCAGGGTGATGAGTCCGGAGGCTGTTGCAGTAGCCCCGGGACGGGCGGGCGGTGGAAGCGTAGACAAATTGGCAGACAGAGGGACATGTCCTGGCTCGGATGCTGGCTCTGTATCTAAGGAGCAGGCCACAAGATCTGGTGAAGGATTGGATATGGACTTCAAGAGAACCAGAGGAGTCAGGATGATTCCAACATCTTTGGCCCAAAGGATGGGCAGGCACCACTGGCCTCTAACTGATGTTCGTTTTGAACACTTTAAGTCTGAAGTGTGTTTGAGGCACCACGTGTGTATAAGAATCTGAAGTTCAAGAGAGAAGTCTGGGCTGGTGAGAAAGATTTCCGAGTCCCGGTGGTACAGACGACACTCACGGCTAGGAGAGAACAGAGGAGCTCCGCTCGGGCTGTGCTGTCCAGCCACACCCAGCTGCTGAGCACTTGGAGTGTGGAGAGCCGCACAGAGACCTGCTGAAAGGATGACATGCACGCTAGATTTTGAAGACTTAGGAAAAAAATGTGAAATATTCCACTGATAATGTTTATATTACTTACATGTTGAAATGATAATATTTTGGCTATATTGGGTTAGATGAACTCTATTTTTAAAATTAATTTCACCTGGATTTTTGTGAATGTAGCCACTAGACAATTTACAGTTGCATCTGTGGTTCACATCGTATCTCTACTGGATAGCACTGGCCCAGGGAGTGAAGAGGTCGTAGCCTGAGCCCTTGTGGCATCCAATATTTAGTGTCGGGATGGCCAGGAGATCTAGCAGAAGAGACTGAGAACGAGAAGCCAGGGAGGAGGAAGAGGAGGGGGAGGAGAGGTGGGAGTGAGTGGTGTCCCCGACCCAAGGGAAGGGAAGACAGCTTTTGAAGAGGAGACTGCTTGCCTGTGTCAAATAACTGCTACTGGTCTCGTACAGAGACAACTCAAAATTTAGTGTGGCATTGAGCAACAGGAAGGTCACTGTCGACCTTGATGAGAACTGCTTTGGAGCCGCGGTGGGGGTGAGAAAGGCTGATGGAACGAGGTTCGAGGGAGAACGAGGGGAGAGCCATTGGAGACGGCATGTGGACACCCCTTTGCAGGAGTTTTGCTATAAACGGAGAGCAGGGAAATTGGGATGATAGCTGGAGGGGGAGGAGGGTGAAAGAGAGGTTTTATTTTCCGCATAATCTTGATAGGAAGTACTTGTGTACACTTTGTATGGAGAGACATTGTTGTAAGTACCTCATTTGACACATTCAATACATCAATAACATTATGAGGTAGTTATGATTTTGCTTTCCAATTTACAGATGTGGCAACTGAGGCACAGTGAGGTTAAGAAACTTGTCTAAGGTCACACAGCATTTAAGGGGTAGTGCCAAGATTTGAACATCTGAGGCTATGCTTTAACCACCACACTAACTGCATCTTTATGCTTGATAAGAATTCAAGGAGAGAGGAAAACTGATGACACAGGCTAAGCAGGGGAGGATTGCTGGAGTTTTGCCCTTGAGAAAGGTCAGATGTGCTGGGGCAGGTGGAGGAGTCGTCCATAGCAGGGAGCACGGGCAGTTCACAGTGCACGATGCTGCAGGCTGGTAGGCGAGTGCCTGGGATCGGCGAGGTCCTCCACTAAGTGAGGAAGGGAAGGGGGATGCAGGCCGTTTGCAGGGGAGACGGCTGATGAGCTAAGGGGGCACTGGGGCATTGCCAGGTGGCACCGAGCCCACTTGAGACTCGAGGGCATGAGATAGGGTGTAGACCGCTTTACTCCAACCACTCCTTAGTGCTTAAAACGGGGCTCTCCAGGCCAATCCTGTGCCCCAGAGCTAGTCTCAGACTCACTCATGACCCGGCCCTGGGGAGACATCTGGGGCCACCCTGGCCTCAGAGGTTGCCAGGGAGGCAGGATGGCACCGAGGCTGGGCTGTGCAGTGGGCGGCACGAGGCCACTGTGTGGGGACTGGGCTGCAGCTGAGGATGCTGGGCGGGGATCGCGGGGACGGCTCAGCCTCCTGCCAGATTGAGGGCTGCTGGGCTGGGCCTGTTGTACGGGGAGCCGGCAGGAGAGGACATCAAGGCGCAGGGCCTCCCGGGCTTGGAAGGGGCCCACGATGGGCCTTTGAATCGTTCCACCCGGGGTCAGCGCGCACACCCGAGCGGCTGGGCCCCCACGCTCGCCAATAAACTGTGTGGGACGGCCTTCAATTATGGAAGCGTAGCCAACCAAATCAGCTTGCAGATAAATTATTTATGCCGAAGCCTGCAAGGGAGGGAGCCTGGCTGCATGAACAACGTGTTCATTTTAATCAAACGCCTGCAAAGTTGCAGGGCACCGGGGGTGTGGGGGGAAAGGAGAAAGATGATTAGATTAGAAGAGGCCTGTTGTAAATAACACACAAGCAAGGCATTTTGTTTCTTTTTAGGCTGTCTTTTGTGCCATGTTTTTTACAACAGAAAAGAGCATAATACAACATCTATGAAATGTTAATGAGGGTTATTTGCTATTTACCTAGGTTGGGGGTTTGAAGAAAGAGCCGGGATGGGGGTGCGGGAGGGGGTGTAGAAGATTGGATTCCATGCAAATGCAGACATCGGGGAGTCTGGGAGGCGTTGGAACACAAACGGGACTGGAGGCCCATCATGTCCCAGCAGAGAAATAGCAAAAGCAGCAAATCGTATGGGCTGGAGTGGCATTTTCCGCCCAGCTCAGGGGCATAGTGGTGGCCTGGATGGAAGGTAGGGAGTCCCCATGGGAAGGCAGGTCGGCCCCAGAGAGCAGTCAGGTTGGGTGACTGGGGGGTCCCTGCAGTCTGAAATCTGGGGGACAATGACAAGTCAGGTATGACATCTGTCCCTCCCACCCGTATAAAAAACAGGCAGAAAAGAGAAGGACACAGCCTGATTCCCTGGGGAACTGGATGCTGTCTGGGTGGTGATTGCAGGCACTTCTTCCAGAATGGATGAGCGCTCGGATCGAGGTGGTGCCGGCGACAGACAGGCCTTCTCTCTCACTCTGCGTGAGTTGAGGAGAGAGCAGCTATCCTTCCCTAACTCCAGGCAGCACCCTGGGGTGTCCATGAGGCACTCTGCAAATCCTCCCATGGAAGAGCTCAAAGCCTGTTCCTCCCACCTCAGCCCCCCTGGGAGGCAGTACTAAGCAAAACAGGCTGCATTGGCTGGGCTTGGGTTCCAGGTTCTCAGGTCGTTTCTTCACCCCGACGCTCTTTACCTCCCTCTATTTTCCTCCATAGACGCCACTTTGTGGCCAGTAAGGCAACTGGGCAAGTCTTCTTGGAGGAGGTGGTGACCATGCTGGGCTTTGAAGGGCAGAAAGAATTTCAGTAGAAAGAAGATCCTTGCCACTCCAGAGAACAGCAGGGATAAAAAGGTGTAGGTGAGACACCTACACCTTTCTGGTAGGCTGATTTATATATTCCTGTATTCCCATGGCCCAAGGCTACTGCACTGTGTAACCCAATGGGGGCTATTGTGTGAAAGGAAACCCCCTGGAGTTGTGTAGTGCACAACCTGAACATCTGTACGTGGCAGCCTTACATGTACAGGTTACAGATACATGATACGTGCCCAATATGTACGATTTTGAATGAATAAACAAATATGTGTGTGAAGAACAATCTGTCGAAGAATGGTGACAACAATGACAAAACTCTGTGCCCGGCAGTGTTTTTAAACTATTGTTAGGCAGTCTGTTCTGTCAGTTGCCAGTGACAGAATCTTAACTCAAACCGGCTTCAGACACAAGAGAATCTATTATTTCACGTAACTAAAAAGTCTGGGTCCCAGAGGTACAGTCAACTTCAGGCATGGCTGGGAGCAGGGGCCCATAGGACGGAGACGGAAATCTGTTTCTCTCCTTCTCTGGACTCTGCTTGCCTTTGTGGTGGTTTCATTCTCAGGCGCGGTCTCCCCACAAGGTGGTAAAGACGGCCTCCAGCAGCTCCTGGCTTGCCTTCTCCCAGTTTAGGGGCCTGGCAGGAAGTGATCCTTTTTCCAATAATTCCAGCAGAAGCTCTGGCTGGAGGCTCATTGGACCACTGGGAGCGATCTGCCCACCTGTGACTCAGCCACAGAGGGGGGCATAGGGTGGTGTCAAAGGTGCAATAAATTGGCAGGCCTGAAGCCTGGGGGTGGGGTGTCCCCAAGCCACGTGGACCGAATGCAGAAGAGGGCATGTTCCCTAAAGAAAGTCAAGGTGCTGTTATCAGAAGCAGGGAGAATGGATGTTGGGCAGGGAAAACAACAGATGTCCCCTTCTGCAGCAGAACCAAATAAAATCTTGATTGGAAGCCAGACGTGCAAACCAAACAGAAACGGGGCTGCCCTGGGGACGCCGGGGTGGGGAGGATATGCTTCTTCCAGATCACAGCCTGCACATTTTTAATGCCACGTTTCTGAAAACGCTGTAGCCTCACTTGGCTACAGTGATGTCCTCTGCTTATTAACTTGCCCCATTGCCATCAATTAAGAACTACTTAGTACTGATTTAAAGACCACCTTCTTCCTCGGAGGACCCCATAGCTCAGTGTTCTCTAATGGGTATTCCACAGCCTTTGTTCTTTTGAAATCCCCTGAAAAACTTTGCATGGTCAATTATGTTTAGAAAATATTGAAAACTATCCTCCTTGTGGAGAACTACAAAGCATATTAGCATTTTAAAGGCTCTGAAAAGTCCTGTAATCACCTGTTGAGCTTCATGCAACTCCAGGTTTCACCAGAGCAATCATGCACGGAATCTGCTCTTCTCCTCCCATGGCACTGGAGGGTTAGGAATTTTCTCGGAAACGTCGCCAGGAGACATTGCGCTGGGCATGCTTTTACATGCTTACCAGTTTTGCGGCCATCTGACACAGCGCTTCCTGCTTGCAGACTGCAGTCTCCTCTGGGCATCTGGACCCTCACAGGCCCCGGGGAACAGGGTGTCTATTGAACAAATGATCGCCGGGTGTGGGAGCTGATGCTGTGCCCTTGGAAATGAAGGGAGAGCTCCTGATGTGGGTCAGATTCTCTTTGGCCCCCAGCCTGGCTGGCCCTGGCACCCTGTCCTGGCCGCAGGGAGTATTTTTCTGGTTGGTAGAAGAGGCCGGCTCGTTGGTGACTCTGAAGAGAGGCTCTTTCCCAAACAGCTGGAGGTCGCTGCCAAGCCTGTGCTGTTGTCATCAGAATAAGGCAAAGAGCATCTGGAGCAGTCCCCAGTCCCCAGGCCCACAGGTGGCTTCTGTCCCTTGTGATGGGACAGGTGGAGCCAGCACCTGGAGCTCAAGGTGGGAGCACCAGCGTCTCCCAGGGAGGTCCCTGCTTGGGAAGGGCAGTTCATACCCGACGGGCCCCTGAGAAACAGGTGGTGGCAGGGGTGACTCTGTGGGGTTGGGTAGAAGAAACGATTGGCACAGCACTTCGCCCCAGGGAGGAAGTGAGTTTAGTGTGGGCTGTAGGAGCCAGGGAGGACCCCCAAAGAGGTAGGTGGCATGATGGAGTGAAAGCAGCGGAGGACGGGGACAGGCTTGGAGAAGCCTTGGGCTTGGATCTTGGGCTACCTTGGTCACTTAGCGGCTATGCACGTGACTTGCCCTCTCTGGACTCCGTAGCCTCATCTGTGACCTGGGGTCATTGTTTCACTCGTCACCTTGCTGTCTGAGGGTCAAATGAGAATGTGTGTGTGAGTGATTTGCACGTGTGAAGAGCTACCTATTGGTCATGCCCAAGCCCCGAGCTCTGTCTCCTGGAAGGCAGGGTGAGGAAACAGGTAGGAAAGTCATGGGTTTGGCAGGTCCCCGTTTTGGTTCTACTTGCCAGAGGTGCCTGTTACTAATAAACTCAGGCGGGAGAGGTTGGTGAGGGTGAGCCTGGCTGGTGCTGGTGGGGGCTCACTGGAAAGCATGTCGGGGGCCCCAGTTTTGGCTGTCATCACCCTTTCTGTAGGGCCTCAGTTTCTTCATCCGTGAAACGGGTGAGGTGCAATGAAGTTCATGGGATTTTTCGTGGCGATATCATCCATAATGCTTAGATGAATGAAGGGACCCAGTGCCTCCGTTGCAGAATGCGGGGATTTCTACAAAGTGAGAAGAGTGTGGCTTGCAGGCTGGCTGACTTACCAGCTGTGTGACTCCAGGCAGCTTACCTATCCCCTCTGAACTTCCTTTGTTCTCATCCTTAAAACAGAGATAACATTGCCTTTCTCATGGAGTTATTGTGAGGTTGAAGGAGAGCCAGCGAGAAAGATGGCTCATGGAGCCCTGGACGCGTGCCAGGCCGGATAGGTAGCGCCGTGTGAGTCACACGCCCAGGCACCGTTGTTTGCCCCACCAGCCCATCAGCCTTGAGTCAGCCCAGCCCAGGGAACCACTGGAAGATGTAATTGGCCACTGGTTCAATCCAGGTCAAATCTTCGGTCGCACACTCCAGCACAAAGCCACCCATGGGCAAAGAGCCTTCTGAGCAGGGCCAAGCCGCCAGCTTCCCAGCCACATCCTCTACAAAGCCACCCAGCTGCAGCCAGGGAGAAGCACTCGCTCGGTCCCCTGCAGGTAGCAGAGGGACCCAGTTGTATTAGATTGCAGGAAGGCGGGCTGGGAGTCGGAGGCCTGCTCCACTGAGACTCACAGCCTGTGTGGGCTTGGACATGGGTCGTGCCCTATCTGGGCCTCAGTTTCCCCTCCAGTAAACCTGGGGCATCACACTTGATGACCGATTGCTTCCCCTTTCAGTTCTAGAATCTGATGTTGCTCCTTTGGTTCCAAGAGAGGTGGGAGGGGCAATTTGACGGCCACTGGACATTCTGAAGGCCTAGGGTTCGGATCCCAGCTCTGCGACCTTGGGCGTTTATTTGTGAACTCCCTGCTGTGCCAGGTCCTGGGGGTATGACAGGGGACAAGGCAGCATCCATCCTGCAGCATCAGTTAGTCCAATGCGGGGAAGAGATGTGCAGATGACCTCCCTGCCACGTGTAGAGGCACTCCCAGGAGGCGTGGGGGCCACCGGGGCTGGGGCTGGTCAGGGAAGGCTTTGAGGAAGAGACCTCAGGTGAGCCACGTCCCGGAGGAGGAGGTGGAGGTGTGGGGGCCAGGCCAGGTACAGCACGTGCAGAGGCACGGCTGCAAGGCAGGGCCCGTGTGTATCGTTCCTCCCTCTGCTCCTGGGGCCTCAGGAGCTCCTTTCTGGCCTCACGCTCCATGGCGTGAGAACTGGGGGCGCAGGGGGTATGTGTGCTCCCGAGCCTTGAACTGCGGGGGAGTGTGGTGTGACAGCTCAGACGGGGGTTCTGGGACAAGAGTCCCTGCTCACGAACCCCAGCCCTGTACCTTTCTAGCTGCCAGACCTGGAGCGTGTCACTTCGCCTCGCAGTGCCTTGGTCACCAGGCAAGCGGGGATGATGGTGGTCTCCAGTTTGCAGGACTGGGTGAGTTACTGCACACAGAGCACTTAGAGCAAGCTCTGGCAGGTAGTAAGTGCTCAGTAAACACTAGCTCCCCCCTACCTTTAAAGGTGAAGAAAAATGAAAGTCAAAGGTCAAGGGAGTCGGCAAACTGTCCCGACACAGACCCTGTGACCTCCCTCTCCTCCTCCTTCCCTGCCTCTCTCATTCTTCCCCCTCCCCCTCCTTTCCTCCCTCCCTCCAACTCTTGCTCTTCACTCCCCCAGCCCCCACCCCCAGCCCCACCCCTGGTGCCTGGTGCCGGACCCAGCTGCAAAGCTCATTGCTGTGGCCAGACTGTGGGTGTCTCTGGGGGGTTGGCACCTGGAGTAAACCCACCGGGCCACAGCCCCTGGGTCTGGATGAGGCCTGGGGCCGAGCCTGGGCCTCGAATCTACCCCCCCTCTCCCCTGCAGGGCCCCTGCCCCTACCCGGCTCAGAGCCACTGCCAGGAGGGAAAGCAGCACCTGGGATCTGTCTTCCAAGACAAGCAGCTGCCAGGCCTCCCCACAGGGCGGACAGAAGTCTGTTCCCTCCCACGACGTCCATCTCCAAAATGAATGGCCCTCAAAGAGCAGAGAGTCTCCCAGAACCCCAGAGTCTGCAAGCTTCCTGCCCACCCCGGGAGGCTCCTTAGGGCCAGTTCTGAGCCTGGTAGTGACAAGCCTCCTCTCTGTCCTCCACGGAGAGCAGAGAACAATAGCCGGCTCTGAACCCGAAAGCCAGACTCGGAGCCGCGCTAATGAGTGTGCAGGTTTCGCTGCCCTCGGAAATCAGGCACTTGCTTCTGGGCACTGGCAGCAGATGATTGAAAGCCCGGTGGGGCTCCCTGCCCGCCCCGCCCCCCACTCCCTTTTTCTGTGTTGTCTGCATCACTGCCCAGACCAATCTATCTCTTCATGCAGAATTTTTTTAAAGCCAAATTGGAAAAAAATTGGAAGTCGCCTGCATGCTATTCCCCCTGGGCTCTAAATGGGCCTTCCAGTTAGAGCAACAAACTACGCTGTTTTAATTTATAATAATAATTATTATTATCATTATCCACAACAATAACAATGCCAATAATCCCACACACGGGTAGGCCAGTGCACCGTGCATAAAGTGCTTTTCCAGCTGCGATTTCATTCGGGCCTCACCCCCCTGTGAACCTGCCCCCGCCCCCCTTGTCTGTAATCTGAGCAGGGAGGAGGCCAATTGCCTGGCAACTCCCAGCCAGGGTGGGAGGCCCCCGTGGGCTCCCAGGTCCTGCTTTTCCCATGTCCTCCTGAAGGGATCACATTAGCAACACATTTCTCAGCTGACATGGCCGAGCACCTGCTCGGGGACAGGCTCTGGGCATGTCAGAAGGAGAAGACAGGTCTTTGTGCTCACCGGGCTCCAGACAGAGGGTGGAGACAGGCCCCCCGTCAGATAACCTCAACCCCACGCAATAAGGGCTATGCATGGCCCTTGGGAGGCCCTGAGCTCACAGGCTGACATCGGCTTGGGGACACCTCCAAAGCCATTGTGATAAGTGTGGATCTCACTACAGATAGCACAATTTCTTTCAACTCATGGTTGAGTTGTGACGTATGCACAGAAAAATGCATGTGGCGTAAGGATACAGCTCAGTGAATTTTCTCAAACTGAACACACCCACATAGCCAGCCCCACACTGAGAACAGAAGCCCCCTTTGTGCCCCCTTCTAGTTACCCACCCCCACTCAGGGTAACCACCAGCCTGACTTCTAACTTCATGGAGCGATGTTGCTCCTTTCTGCATTTTATGTGAACGGAATCACGCACACTGTGCAATCTTTCGTAGACGTCCGGCTGCCTTCATTCAGTCTCGTGCATGTGATATTCACTAATATTACTGTATATGGTTATAGGTTGTTCATTTTCACTATTTGAAGATACTGAAATGTAGGTATCCATTTGTCATGGATGAGCACTTGGGCAGTTTCAAGTTTTGGGTTATTAGGAATAAAGCTGCTATGAACATTCTTGTACGTGTTGGTCTTCTCATACCTGTGTACATCTCTGATGCGCATAAACCTAGGAGTAGAAACCTGAAAGCACTGCATCTAATTTAGTCTGTACGGCTTTGGGACCTGTTGACAGTTTTCCAAAATGATTGCACAATTTATGTCACTGTTTTTTAGGACACTCAAGTCTAGGCAGCAGTGCCTTCAATGCCATGAACCTATTAATACATCAGTGGGCCTGGGCTTTTTTATGTTATAGACCCTTCGACAATGTGATGGAAGCTGAGGAATTTTCCCCAGAAATAGACAGACAATTTTGCCTGTGGTTTCAGTAAATTCATGAACCCGTGAACTCACCCAGACCCAGGAATCCCTGAAGACCTTCTATACTGAGCTCTAAATCCTAAGGTATGTTGCCCACATTTTGATTCAGGGTTTTAAATTCTTTGACTGGATGCAAGTCTTAGAACTTAACAGGGTATCAGCAAAGCACGGGTACCAAAACCAAAACAAACAATTTTAGGAAAAAACCAAACTATTTTCTAAAGAATTTTACAATTGCACAAAAAGAATTGAAGCATCTTTCAAAGAAAAAATTATAATGTCTGATTTCCTTGTACATATGTAAAATATTAGAATTGATTCCACTTTCTATTACATACGAGAAGCACATAATTTTTCCAAAGCCTGGGGCTTCTAAATGCCTTCAGCCAGCCCTGGTGATCAGATCAATGATTGTGTAAGAGGCATTCCATCAATGGCTGCCCCATGCTGCCTGGGGACATCTGTACGATGAAGGGTCCCTGGCCGCTAAGGGATCCCTGTCTCATGGGATCCCCACAACATCCCCGCTGGGTGGCTGGGCTATGTCACCATGTGTACAGCTGCCACGCCTGCTGTAGGGGCAATGGCGGCCGAGTGTGCCAGTCAAAGAGATGCCTCTGCCAGTGAGTGACTGCAGGAACTGGGCTTCTGGTCCAAGGCATGGTGGGAGTGGGATCAGAGAGCTGCCTCCACATTTTGCAATGTGACATGGATGAGGAGGGAGTACCCCAAAGGAGAGTACTGGGACTGATGGGTGGAAACTCTACAAAGATGGATTTCTGCTTGATATGACAAAGAATGTCCAAGAGTTACAACTATGTAATAGTGGAAGCCAGGTGCATTAGAGGTAGTGAGCTCCTTGTCCTTGGAGGTATGTAAGCTGATGCCACATGTTCATTTGACAGGGACATTGATGGACTGAACAATCCAGTTTTCCTTCAACCTTGAGATTTGCTGCTCCCAGAATCTAGGTCTCCTGACCCCTGCCTGGGGTTCTTTCTGCTTCGCTACTGATGGAGCTCCATTGCCACACTGCACGGACCTGCCTGTGCAGCAGGCAGGAGCCCACATACAATAACTCCAACTGCAGTCAGATTGACAGAGCATGTCTGTGGAAAGCATTCCAGATCTCCCAGCAGCTGTGATCCATACAAGCAGGTCTCTGTAGATTCAGGCAAATATTTTCTATTTCATAAAATGTGGCACAATATCGCCTCTGTGCTCCTTGAAAAACCGGCACGGGGGAGGAGATAGTAACTCCATGGCCTTCTTCCCTGAGTGCTGGTGGCCGCCCGCCTTGGCTGTATCCTTGCACTGTGCTGAGGCCTCATGCCCCTCTAGACCCCACAGAGAGGGGAGAGCTGGAAGCCCTCTGCTGCTGGTCGAGGGGTGCGGAGGCCCATGGGCCACCTGAAGGGGACAGCTTTAGTGGAGTGTGGGACATCACGGGAGCCCAGAGCTGAAGAATTACTCTGGTCACCTCCCACTTCTGCTTAGTCTCTGAGTCTTGCTGCATTCCCCTCGGCCATGCTCTCCCTTCATCACCCCTCCCTCTCCCTTCTGCCTTAAACAGGTGCTCCTCCACTGCCTGGACTAGTGCAGTAGACTCTGCCCTGAGCTCATCTCCTCCAGTCTCTCCTCATCCCGAGCCAAGAATGTCACACGCTTGGCATGGATGCCACTACGCCCCTCCCTTGCCACTACAGACTTCACCGTCGGGCCCAGGCTCCCTCTCAGACAACCTGGAATAATGATTAACTCCCCTGAGTGGGCAGTGACGGGGAAACTGATTTGCCAAGCGTACCCCCCTGGTGTGGACAGAGCACCCTTTCAAAGACTAGAACACAGCTGAGATGACATCGCCCCTTCCTGCCTCCCCACCTCCCACTCCCCATCACACGCACGCACGAAAATAGCTTCTGAGTTGCTCATCGTGCTTCATGGTGGAGGCCACACTCAGCTGCACGACCCTGGAGAACCTCTCTTCCACACAGACGCCTGTGCTCACCCAGTTTTCACGTGGAAGATGTGAAAGACAGTGGTGCTCGTCCCCTCTGACTCCATCCAACCGGTCTGCGCTTCAGAGTCTAAAGACATCCTGTGCTGTCCCATCTCTGGGTGATTGCTCAGGTTGTGCCCATGGCCCGGAGTGTCTGTCCTACATTCTCTAGTGTCCCACAATGTCTGGGGTTAGCATGATGCCCATTTTAGCAGTCAGTGGTGTTTGCTGCATGGACCTCGCTGATCTTGAAATCGGCTCCGGAGCCTCAGGATCTGTGACAAATGTCTAGTTCCTGGCCCTGCCCTGGATTGAGGGTCACTGTGAGGGCTTTGTGGTCCAGGAGCCCAAACAATCCCTTAAAAGACACGCCCTCCCTGCCAATCCAGTCTCAGCTGCAAATTCCAGATAACACTAAGCCCCTTACCTGGGAGCTGGAGCAGAAATCCCAATTTGTGTTTAATGGAGCAGCTGTGGTCAGGCCAGGGATCTGCAGATGTGAGAACGCCCACTGGAGTTGCACTAGCACAACGGACACCTCTTTTAGGGTGTCATTAGGGCCTCATTTGCACATTCGGATCAGGGCAGGCTTTATGACAGCAGGAATCGTAGAAGGGCCAGCAGGGCCATGACGACCCCTGCACACCCTTAGTCCTGAGGGGCGTCCCGTCACACAGGGCTGGTGATACGGGCGAAGCTAGAGCCCTTCCGGTGATCACACAGCACCTGACAGCGCATTCTCCTGGCTGCTTAGTCCAACAGCCCTGGGACTTCTCTGCCTCGGCTTCCTCTCTTCCTTCACACAAAACCCCGCTGCACCCTGTCCTTTCCCCGTCCCCAGTGCACCTGCCTTTGCTCTCCTTCTCCTCTTCCCGCTGGCGCCACCTCGTAGCCCACTCTCTGCAACACCCCCTCCCCTGCCGCCCTGGTGCGGGGCTCCCCCCCACCCTCCACACAGCGGGCCCTCCCGAGCTCCGGCACATGGATCAGACAGCGTCATCACCTGCTAAACCCTCCAGTGGCTTCGTGTTGCACCTGGAGGGAAGTCGGAGTGCTCCCCACGAAGCCTGCCTCCACATCCTGGCGTGTGCGCTGCCACTGGCCCCCATGCTCCGGCCACTCTGCCCTTGGATGTGCTCCGGAGCACTCCACGTGCCCCCACCCGGGCTTTGAGCTTGTCCTGCCCTCTACCTGGGTCACGAGTCTCCCCAGCCTCGCATGGTAGTTCCTTGTCGTTCAGGAGAAGGCTTGGTAGTCTCCCGATGCCTGCTATGTGCGTGTGCGTATGCATCCTGCCTCTGTGCAAGCCTGTGGGTTGGGGTGGCCGAAGGACGCACAGGAGGTGGTGAGGATGGAAGGAGAATCCAGGGAGCACCAGCTGGTGAGGACGCTTAGAGGGAAAGAAGCCCTGTGGAAAGAGGTGGGGCTGGCAGTGGGTGGCCCTGGCTCCAGTCCCCACGTGGACACCAAACAGCTGTGGGACCTAGGCCAAATGACTTATCCCTCTGAGCCTCAGTTTCTTTATCTAGAAAAATGAAATCCTAATCGTATCTGTGCTTCAGGGCCATTGCGAAGACAAGTGATATGTCAGGCAGACAAAGGATCTGCCTAGGTGGCGCCTGGCACAGAGTCAGGACTTAGTCAATAGTAATGTTTTAATTTGACATATAAATCAATAGAATGGAGAGACATGAGCTGGGATGCAGAAGATTAGCATTCATGTTTCCGACGAGCTGTGTGGCCTTATGTTGCCAGGTGCCCTCTCTGATTTCAGGCACCAACATCCCGTAGTTTGGAGGGAACCACTGTATTCTCTCCCGTTGAAACTATCTGGTGAGTAGAGCCAGAGTGGCTCTAAGGATCACCTGGGAGCCCAAGAAGATTGAGAATAAGCTCGTAGACTTAGGTGGAGGGACGGGACCGTCTTTGTGGTGAAGATGCACACCATCACAGCTATTCCTGTGGGGACACCACTGTGACTCATGCATGCTGCCAGCAGTTTGATATATGCGTTAAATCCTTAAGTCAATCCTGCTAATTAGGTGTGCTCATCCGCACTTTACCAATGAGAAAACTGCCGAGACTTTGGTGATTTGCCAAAGGCCATTCAGATAACCATTGGAGGGGGTGCTATCTGATTTTAAGATTTAGGGTCCATTTTCTTTCCAGGAACCACAGGATGGAGGTGCCCTCTGAAGCTTGCTTGCTGATATGGTAGCCACCAGTCAGGGGTGGCTTGTCACATTATATTAATTAAAATGAAAAATTCAGTTCCTCTGTCTTGCCAGCTACATTTCAGATGCTCAGTAGCCACCTGTGGCGAGTGGCCACCGTATTGGAAGGTAGACACACAACAATGCCGTCGTCACGGGAAGTTCTGTTGGACAGAGCTGCCTCAAAGATAAGAGGCAGCCGCCACGTCTGTGCGAGGCCTGGCCCTTGGCTGGGGACTTGGAGTAATGGCACAGGTGGCCCCTCATCACTGGACGTAGATGCGGGTGCTCGGGGATGAGCAAAGCTCACCGTGGGGCAGGAAAATGAGGTGCCTTTAGAGGTGCAGGATGACTCCGTTTCTGTGCTCCCTGCTGCTCTGGTCCACAGTGTTCCTTGGAGAACTGGAGTGGCACTGTGCTAAACTCCTCGCTTCTCTGGGTGCGGTTCACCAACGAACAGCATCAGCAAACCTGGGAGCTCGTGGGAGATGCAGGATCTCAGGTCCCAGCCCAGACCTGCTGAATCACCACCTGCATTTTAAGGAGATTCTCCAACGTGTGTGCACGTTGCATTGGAGAAACACAAGGCTGCAACACGCTCCGCAACATTTCCTCCTGCGTTCAGTGCCAACTCTCCAGGGGACGCTTCCAAGCCCCACAAAATCTGTGCGTTAGAACCTTCCAGTCAGCCATGAGGCTCTGGTGGGGAAGTATCTTCTTTAGAGATGTAGCACAGATCATTTCTCATTTCTTTTAGATTGTACATGTCTGAGGTCAAAACTGGAAGAACCCGTAGAGATAATCCAGTCCCAGCTGCTCATTTTGTAGATGGAGAAACTGAAGCTCAGGGAAGAAAAGCAGCTTATCCAACATCATGCGGTGGTGTCAGAGCGTAAACCAACAGGACGTGGCACCGCGCTCAGCACAGTGCGACACCCCGCAAGGAGAAAAGCACAATGTTGTAGTGAGAGGACCTGGAACTGACGTTCCTTTCATGCCACACGTGGTGACTGTCTATCATCGTCCCAACTCTGTCCAAGGAAATGCTGCTAGTCACCATGGTTACCATTTATTGGGCACTCAGTGTGTACCAGGCACTCTTCTGAGGGTTTGCACATGTTATTTCACTGGGTCCTTGCAACAATTCTATGCTGTGAGCATTGTTACTTTCTCCTCTTTAAAGATGAGGAAACTGGCACAGTGTGAGGTTAAGCAGCTCACCCAGCACCACGCAGATACTAAGGCAATGGAGCCAAGATTCAAACCCAGGATGTCTGGCTGCAGAACCCACCCCTTCCCTGCCCTGCACACCACATAGAGAATTTGCAGATGAAGCAGTTCCTTGGACCCTGAAGCTGCACAAGGCAAGGGAGAAGCTATTGTGGACGCCCAGTCACTTACAGGTCAGTTTCTACAATGGCCACAGTGGATCACCACCCCAGACGTCCCACTCAGAAGGGAAGGTAGAGTCCCCAAGTCACTTACATTACAACACACACTACCCAGAAATAACATGTAGACTCATTGGCCTTAGAACTTTGATTTTAGAACTTCAGAGAAAGTGTAGCGGAGTGAAAAACATAGTTATCATCTTAACACCTGAGGCAAGAATTCATTGTGGAAGAGAACTGTCTTAATTTAAGGAAAAATGTAATTAAATTGCTGGGTTGAAGAAGGTGAAACCCTAAGTGCATGAGTAGGAAGGAGGGGAAGAAACAAAAAGGAACTAAATCACTGCATGAGCAAAAGATGATCAGAAATTTGGAGGGTGGGGGGAGGAGAGAGGAGCGGATGGAAGAAAAAGCAATGTATTGCCAGAAGGGCAAGGGCAAGCAATCTATTGCCAGAAAAGATCAAGGCACTCTTTTAAAAGAGATATCTAATATTTTATTTAACTTTTGTTTCATGGCTCTGGTATGTTGCCCTCCTGAGCAGTCTTTCCTTTTAATTTAGTTACGTGTGCTTTGTGCACAAGGTCCTGTGTGTGTACACGCATGCACGTGTGTGTAAGCAGACAGACCAGTTAGGAGGCTTTTGCACTTGGGATGTCAGGACAAATGCAGGGCACTCTCTATGTGGGAAGAAGTTCCGGCCAAATTTATCTGGATCTCAAAGGACAGCAGGGCACCTTATCTGATATCAAGGATACAAAAAAATCATAGGAGTTAGAATATACAATGGTGAGAACTGGAATATAACATTATGGAGTATTGAAGCTGGAAGATGCAAAGGGATTCCTGAGCCCACAGTTTTTTTAATTTCAAATTTCGATATCCATTGCTGGTATACATAGGATAACAATTGACTTTGGCATACTAACTTTGTGTTCTGTGACTTTGCTATACTTGCGTTCCAGGAGTATTTTGTAGCTCATTTGGGGTTTTCTACATAGACAGTCATGTCATCTGTGAATAAAGGCAGCTTTGTCTCTTACTTTCCAATACGTACACCTTTTATTTCTTTTTCTGGCCTTATTAAATCAGCTAGAGCTTCCAGTACAATGTTGAGTGAGAGTGCTGAAAAAGAACATTCTTTCCTTGTTCCCAGTCTTAGGAAGAAAGTATCCATTTCTCATCATTAAATATGATTGATGTTTGCTGCAGGTTTTTTCTAGATGTTTTTGATCAAGTTGAGAAATTTTGACAATATTTCTAGTTTGCTAAGAGTTTTTCCCCTCCAAATCATGAATGGGTATTAAATTTTGTAAAATGCTTTTGTTAGAAATTAATATGCTGTGATTTTTTTCTTTAGCCCATTGACATGATAAATTACACAGATTGATTTTTAAATACTGAACTGGCCTTGCAGACCTGGATCACTTGGTCATGGCATGTACTTCTTTTTATACACTGTTGGTTTGGTTTGCTAATATTTTGTAGATTTTTACATCTATGTTTATGAAAGATATTGGTCTGTAGTTTTCTTTTCTTGCAATGTATTTATCTGGCCTTGGTATTAGGGTAATGCTCACCTATAGGATGAGTTAGGAAGTTTTCCTCTGGTTTTATTTTCTGGAAGAAATTGTGAGGAATTGTGAAGAATTATGAGGAATTAGCGTTATTTCTTCATTACATGCTTGGTAGAATTTCACCAGTAAAACCCTCTGGGCTTGGAGCTTTCTTATTTGAAAAGATTCAACTTCTTTAATAGATAGAGGGTTATTCAAGTTATCTATTTGTCTTTGTGTGAGTTTTGGTAATCTATGTCTTTAAGGAGTTGGCCCATTCTATCAAAGTTATTAAATTTGTGGGCCCAGAGGTTTTTTGAAATTTTATTATTATCCTTTTATCCTTTATTTATTATCCTTTCAATGTCCATGGGAACAGTAGTGATAGACCTTCTTTCATCTCTGATGTTGGTAATTTGTGTCTTCTCTCTTTTTCTCTTGATTAGTCTGGCTATGGGTTTACTAATATTATTGATTTTTTTTCAAAGAACCAGCTTTTGGTTTTGTTGGTTTTCTCTATTGTTTTCCTGTTTTCAATTTTATTGATTTCTGCTCTAATATTTATTATTCCTTTTCTTCTGTTTGCTTTAGTATAAATTTGCTCTTTCTCTAGTTTTCTATGGTAGAAGCTTTGATTCTTATTTGAGATCTTTCTTCTTTTCTAGTATATGCATTTAACGCTACAAATTTCCCTCCAAGTGCCGCTTTCACTGCATTCCAAAAATTCTGTTAAGTTGTATTTTCATTTTCATTAAGTTCAAAATATATTTTAAATTTCTCTTGAGAATTCTTCATTGACTCACGGGTTACTTAAAATCGGATTGTTTAATTTCCAATACTTGGGGATGAGTCCACTGGTTTTTGAAATGTGCTATGCACATCTCTAGAGTTCTTCAGAGCTGTCTTAAGGTCCCTGGAGGGTGGAAGAGATGCCACAGGCTAGACAAACAGGTCAGGCTGTGGCACTTCTGCCGTCACCTTCCTCCATGCAGAAATTCACAATGTCAACGGCCAGGTTATATATACTGTGGCATGTTAGTAAGAAACTTGCTGCTTAATACAGCAAAGACTTATTTCATACTCATGCCACTGGTCAGTGGTGGGTTGCAGGGAAGCTCTGCTCCCTGTAATCACTTTGGGCCTCAGTCTGACAGTGACGTTGCCAGCTTGAAGCTGCACCATCTGGAGCACGTGGCCTTTTCAGTGGCCACGGCAGGGGAGGGGTGAGCTCATGGGGGCAGCATACACTGGCTATTCTAGGACCGAGTCTATAACAGCTGTCAAACGTCACTGCTACCACAGCCCTTTGGCCAGAACTAGCCACACGGAGCCACGTAACCACAAGGAGCTGGCAAAGGAAGGAGCAGACAGAATGTTTGGTGAACTTTCTCTACCACATTTGTTATTCCACCTAACACTTCTTTGAGATAAAGTTTTGCTGCTAAGATATCCAGGCCCTTTGTTGAGCAGATAAGAACACTGATACGTCATTATTCATTCCCAAAAGAATAGATGAACTATGACTGCTTTGTTCCCTCTTGACCTGTTTCAGCTCACGTCCTCACCCCTTGGACCGTATCCATCACTCAGCACACATTGGCTGGAATTTTAGACTCCCCAGTGTGGAACTTTAACAGGGAAGAAGGAGGGATAAGTCTCAAATGCATGTATGTTAGAACTTTATAAAAACTATTTTTCTGTGGCATGAGGCAATGAGAGAAAGGGAATGCTCAAATAATGCTTTAGTGATTTCCAGGCTCAAAAGATTTGAGAATATTTTGGAATTCACATACGCTTTTTGCTCAGTTGTTTTACTAGATACAGGAATGTTTGAAGAAAACAACGAGGTAGCAGGAGGGATTGCTCAGGTTAGACTAAGATGCAGGATTCCTGAATTCAAGCAAATGACAGACAGTAGCCTGTGGCTGCTGGTCATGACTATATGGTCAGTGCAGCGAGAGATGCACTTTCCACCAAGGGGGAAGAGTTTACGGGGAATGCAGGCTTTCATCTTTGCCCATTCTGATTTCTTCTCCCCCTCTCTCAACCCCTCTGTGCAGTCAAAAATCTGCAATATAATTTTTGTCTCTTCCAAAATTTAAAATACTAGTAGCCTACTGTTGACCAGAAGCCCAGTCAATAACAAAGTCAATTAATCCATATTTTATATGTTATTTGTATTACAGATTGTATTTTTACAATGAAGTAGATTAAAGAAAAGAAGATGCTATTAAGGAAATTATAAGTAGGAGAAAATATATTTCCTGCTCAGTGAGTGGAAGTGGATCATCACAAAGGTCTTTATGCTTGTCATCTTCACATTGAATAGGCTGAGGAGGAGGAGGAAGATGAAGGTTTGGTCTTGCGTGGAAGAAAATCCATGCATAAGTTAGCCCTTGCAGTTCAAACCCACATAGTTCAGGGATCAACTGTGTACTACGTTAACTGTATATATTCTACGTTTTTATTGAAAGAGTAATTCCAATAGTCCTCAAGAGAAGATGATCAAAAGTCAGTCTTCTCTATGCACCTGATCCCCAAGTCTTCCTCCCTTAATTGTTCCTCAAGAGGCAACAATTCTCATAAACTTCTTGGATATACTTTGGGAAATAACTTCTGAATGTGCTTACCAAAACAAATTGCACAACTTACTAAAACAAATACTGATCTTCTACAATCACCAGCAATAACCAATAAGATAATATGATAGAAAATATTACAATTTTCACAATGACAATAAAAACTATAAACTATCTAGAATTTGGCCTAAAAGTATTACACAATGGCTTTATGCAGAAAAAATTAAAACTCTAGGAGAATATGTAAATGAAAATATGCACACTTACGTATGTGGACCATATTTATGGATTGGACAGCTTTACAGCTATGTCAATGCTTTTCAAATAAATCTATACACTCAGTGCAATTCTAAGCAAAAAATACTCATCAAAAATTTTTGAATAACTTGATAATATTATTCCAAAATTTACATGGAAGTGCATGAATATTCAAAGAGCTAAGTTTTGAGCAAGTTCGAACGATAAAAACAAAGAAGCAGAATTCGCCCTACCATAGAGTAGGCACATTACAATGCTACAGTTATAAGAAAAGGTAACTTAGTGGCATAAGAACAGAGCAATGAACAGAACCGAAAGCTCAGAAACAGACCCGTGTATATGAAATTGTACACAATAAACACAGGTGCTTACAAATCAGAGAGGAGATTTTTGTTTACTAGGTGATTGTGGGAAAATTATTTATCATTTGAAGAAAATTATTTATCATTTGAAGAAACATAAAATTGAACCCTACAAAGGGGAGTTCAAAGTGAATTAAAAACTTAAATGTGAAAGATAAAATGTAAATATGTGGATGAAATTACAGGCCAATATCTTGGCGTCTTTTGAGGAAAGAAAAGATGTCTTAAGCCTGGAAAAGCATAACCACAAGGAAAAAATAATTCACGAATCTCACAAAGTCAAAATTAAGGATTTCTATTCAATAAAGCTCACCATAGACAAAATTAACAAAACTTACCAAGTAGTCAGTATCAAGAATGTAGAAGGAAATCCTTGCAAAAAAAAAGACAGGAAGTCCAAGAGGAAAAAGTGAGCAAAGAGTGCGCATAGACATAAGCAAAAGGGGAAGCCACAGATGAAGGCTTGTATGTCACTCCTCAGTAAGGCAAGGCGCATTCGACCAAGGTGTGACTTAATTTACACTGTCCAGAAAGTCAAACATCGGCTAATATCAGATAATCTGACCAAAAATGTAGAAACCACCATGTAAGGCGACACATTCACAGGTTTCAATGTTTAGGACACGGACATCCTCGGAGACTACTATTCTGCCTACCGTACCGATCTCCATTAAGGGGTCCTGGGAGAAATGGCTGATGCCAGGGCTAGAGCACCTTGTTGTGCCAGAAAATAAGAAAGGATTCAAAGCAGGAAGGGACACATGTTTTCTAAAGGACAGAAAAGCCAAAGGCCACACTGGAAACAAGATAAATAATGACAGTTACAGATTATAAGCTAGGAGGAAATAGGAATCCATGAGTTCGTCTTGATATAAACAAATTATTCAGGATGGGGACTGGTCACCAGAAAGTCCTAAATGGTGGAGAGTGGAGAGCTTCCAAATGGGTCAACACACAGAGGTGCTGGGAGGGTGGCAGGCTCAGAGGGGTCTGGAAGCTCCATGTCACTGTCTACGCCCCATACTTTGCCCTATCCCTCTCTCCCCATGTGGCTGTCTCTCGAGTTGTACCCTTTATAATAAACTGGCAAACATAAGTGTTTTCTTGAGTTCCATGAGCCACTCTAATAAAGTTATTGAAGCTGTGTGGGGCGTATTATAGGAATCCATTTATTTACAGCCATTCAGTCAGAAGTAGAGGTGACCCAAAACTTGCAACTGGTGTCTGAAGTTGGCTCGGTCTCATGGGACTGAGCCTCTGATCAGTGAGGTCTGCACCAACCCTGGGAAGTTTGTGCCAGGACCGGATTGAATTCTTGGACACCCAGTTGGTGTCAGAGAATCAGAGCCTTGGTCTCGGAAAAGACCACATATTTGGTGTCAGGAGGGGGGAAAAGGCTTCTCACATGGAGATCTAACTATTCCCAAGAAATAAGGGCAAGCTGGAGGCAGCCCGATCCACACCAGAGCAGAAATCCTGCCTTTACCCTGGATTGGAAGAAATAATCAGTCACTGCTCTATTGGTTCTTGGAGGAAAGCGTGAGCTCTCTCAGGCAAAGCAAATCTGTTGTGTGAGAAGTCAAACGGGAGTCACCCCTGGGGAGGGGACACAGTGGTTGAAAGGGGCACACAATGAACTCATGGAGCACCAGTCACGCTCTGTGTTTTGAACTGGGCTCTAGATCCACAGACATATTCAGTGTGTGAAAAATCATCAAGCTGAACATTTATGAAGTGTATTATACTTCCAAAAAATTGTGCATTAAAAAAATTCCAAGTTCCAGTTCTGCTAAGATGGGATAGTCCCATTCCTCCCAGATCCTCCTCCTTGTAACTAAAGATCTGCGGACATAACATGACACACAGGCGCAGGAAGACTCT
This sequence comes from Lepilemur ruficaudatus, assembly GCA_963574885.1. NCBI lineage: Eukaryota > Metazoa > Chordata > Mammalia > Primates > Lepilemuridae > Lepilemur > Lepilemur ruficaudatus. The sequence goes on along the minus strand of CAUYRT010052000.1, from coordinate 107,283 downwards.
GAAAGGTGGGAAGCACAAGGGTCCTTGGGACTTGCGGGGCAGCGTGGCAGTAGGTTCCTTGGGTTTCCCATACATCCTGGGCAGGGTGCTGCAGAAGCCTCCACTCCAGAACCACCAATAGGCACGGAGGAAAATGAAAAGCACCAAGCAAACCCATTGCCTCTAGCCAAAGGAGGGAAAGGAGTCACTAGCAACAGAAAACCTCGCTGGTAGTACCTACCTTACTCCAGCTAAACACCAGTGGAAAAACCACACTCACCCACACCCATGATTTTAGGGGGCTGAGCCAGGAAGTGAGCTCACACCCTTCTTCACACACCCCTGCCCCTTCGCTGATGCAGGCAGTGCCCTGAGTTCCCTGTGGGATGATGCCAAGTGGAGAGGTAATCTTCCATTTCCCCCCAGCGGAACCAGGCAGTGCTCCAATTTCCCTGCCAGAATAGTGTTGGCTGTGCTGAGTGGGGAGCTGATCTTCGATTCTCTGCCCAGTGGAAGTGCTCGGTGCTCTAATCCTCCCACCAGGATAGTGCCAGTGGGGTCTAGCGGGGAGCTGAGCCTCCACTCGCAATAAGGTGGGATGAGGCAGTGCCAAGGGAAACAGTCAACATCCCACTTCCCTCCTACCCTGGTGTCAGTGGGTCCTAGAGAGGACCTGAGCCTGCAGCCCCTCTGTGCCAGGAGGGGGAGTGAGGTGGTGGCAGGCAGGGCTAATTGTCACTTCAGTTCTCTCCCCTCCCTCCCCTGCTGACACCTATCATGGTGCTAGCAGGGCCCAGTGGGTACCTGAGCTTCTTCCCTTGACTGCAGCAACAAAGCAGTGTGAATTAGCCCTCTCTTTTGCCCCTCCTTGGCGGCAGTGGGGCCCAGCAGGAAGCTGGACATACACACCCACAGGGCTTTCCGTTACACCTCAACAGGGGGGCTCTGCCTGAGTTAAAAAAAAAAAATTAAATAGGATAAAGAGTCTTAAAACATAATGCCCAAACTGTCCAGGATACAATTTTTAAAAATCCCTCATATACCAAGAATCAGGAAAACCATACCATGAATAAGAATAGACAATAAACACTGAGATGAATCAGATACTGGAATTATCTGCCAACGGTTTTAAAGCAGCCATCACAAACATGCTTCCATGAGCAATCGTGAATTCTCTTAAAGCAAAGGAAAGAATGGAAACTCTCAGCAAAAAGATGAAACTTACGAAAAAGAACACAATGGAAATTATAGAAGTGAAGAATGCAACAACAAGTGAAAAACTACCAGGAGGGGCTCGGTCGTAGAGTGGCAATGACAGAGGATAGAATGGGGGACCTTGAGGAGAGATCAACAGAAGTTACCTAATCTGGTCCACAGAGAGAAAAAACTAGCAGAATCTCAAGGATTGAGCAACAACAATAGGACAACTAACATTTGCATCACTAGAACTGTAGAAAGAGGAGGGAGAGACCAGTCTCTCATAATACTTGAAGAAGTAAAGGTTAAAAACCTTTCTAAATTTGGTAAAAGACACAAAACTACAGATTTAAGAAGCAGAATGAATCCCAACTAAGATAAACCCAAAGAAATCTTTGACAAGATGAGTCATAATTAACTTCTGGAAATTAAAGACAAAGAAAAAGTCGTGAAAATATCCAGAAAGAAATAACACACTATCTACAGCTTCAACAACAGGAAAGTTCTCGTTTGAAGCCATAAAGGCCAGGAGGAAGCGGCAAAACGTTTTTCAAGTACTAAAAAAAAATAATCGTCAACTGCAAATTCTATATGCAGAGAAAATAGCCTTCAGGGACTAAGAGGGAAATAATGAGAGTCTCAGATGAGAGACAAGTGAGAGAATTTTTGCTAACAAACATACCCTTAAGAGTGACATAAGAAATTGCTCTAATCAGAGAGAAGGTGATAACAGAAGAAGTCCTGGAAATTAAGAGAGAGAAAAAAAGTTGGGACTATCCTACTTCTCATGAGTTTCTTAACTAATATTTGATGGTTGAAGCAAAACCTATTACACCATCTAACGTGGTGCTCAATATACGTAAAGGAGATACTTACAAAAATATATTTTAAAAGTGGGGAGGGTAAATGGACCTAAATGTAAGTAAAATTTCTAAACTTCCCTTGTGTAGTAAAACATCAATACCAGTAGACAGTGATAAATAAACTATGAATGTATATTGACATGCCTCAAGCAACCACTAACACAACTACACAAAGCAATATACTAAACATGACTATAAATAAATCAGGATGGAATTCTAAAAAAAATGTTTAAATAACCCACAGGAAGGTGAGAAAAGTAAAGGAGGGAAATGGGAAACAGAGGAAACAAACACAACAAATAAAATAGCAAACTTAAGCTCTAATATACCATTAATCACTTTAGATGTAATTGATCTAATATACCAATTAAAAGAAAGAGATTGAGATTGGTAGAGTAGATTTTAAAATGAGCAAACAATTCCTGCCTACAAGAAACTCACTGCAAAAACAAAAACATAGGTAGGCTGAAATTAAGAGGATTGAAAAAATTATGCCATGAAAACATTTTTTTCAAAAAAGTAAGACTGGATATATTAATATCATATAAAATAGACTTTAGAGCAAAGAAAATTATTATAGACAAAGAGGGACATTAAATAATGATAAAAGGATCAAGTCACCAGGAAGACACAACAATCCTAAAGGTATATGCACCAAACAAAAGAGCCTCAAAATGCAAAAATTAATAGAGCTGAAAGAAGAAATAGACAAATTCACTACTATTGTTGGGGACTTCAACCCTCCACTCTCAGCAACTGATAGCACTGCTAAACAGAAAATCAGCAAGGATTTAAAAGAACTCAAAAACACAATCAATCAATAGAATTTTATAGGCATACATAGACTATTCTTCCCAACAAAAGAAAAATGCACATATATTTTGTTTCAAATATTCATGGCATATTCGCCAAGATAGCTCATATGCTGGGACATAAAACAAACCTCAAAAAATTTAAAATAATCAGGTCCCATTTGTTTATTTTTATTGTTCAAAATCATAAAATATGATCTCTGACCATAATATAATCCAACTAGAAATCAAAAAAGAAAGATAATAAGAAAAGTCTCTGAACATTTGGAAATTAAACCACACACCTCTAAATAAGCCATGGGTCAAAGAGAAAGTCACAAAGAAATTTTTACAAATACATAGAATTGAATGAAAATGAAAATAATGCATATCAAAGTATGTGGAATGCAGCTAAAGCAAGGCTAAGAGGGAAATTTATAGCACAAAATGCTTAGATTATAAAAGAGGAGAAGTCTCAAATCAATAATCTATATCCCTACTTCAAGAAACTAGAAAGAAAGAGACATATAAACCCAAAGCAAGCAGAAGAAAGGAAATTATAAAGATCAGAGCAAAAATCAATGAAATTAAAGATAGGAAAACAATAGGGAAGAAATCAATAAAACAAAAAGCTTTTAAACAAATTAATAAAATTGATAAACCTTCAAGTAGACTGATAAAAAAGAGAAGACACATAGCCATTAAAATGATAATAAAGAAATAATATGAATAAATTCACACATAAATTTGACAACTTAGAAGAAATGGACCATTTTCTTAGAAGCCACAAACTACCAAACTGAACCAAGAAGAAATAGATAACCCGAATAGTCATATAGCCTTTTAAAAAATTGAATTTGTAACTAAAATATCCTTAAAAAGAAATCTCCAGGTCCAGATGACTCTACTGATGAATTCTAGCAAACATTTAAGGAAGAATTAACAGTATTTTTGCACATTCTTTTATAGTAAATAGAAGAGGAGAGAATACTTCTCAACTCATTTTGTCAGACTAGTATTAACCAAAGAGAATACATAAAAAGGTAATCTGTCATGAACTTAAACTTAAACCCACAAATTTGCAACAAAATTTTAGGAAATCACATCTTAAAAAATGTGAAAAGAAGTATATAACATGACCAAGTGAGATTTATTCCATATATGCATGGCTGGCTAAATATTTAAAGATCAATGTAAACCACCATAGCAACAGGCTAAAGAATAAAATAAGACAATCATATCAATTGACACAGACAGGGCAGTTAATAAAATTCAACATCTATTCATGATAAACACTCTCAGTAAATTAGGAAGAGAAAACTTCTTAACTTTGATAAAGAACATCCACAAAAACCTATAGCTAAAATCATACTTAAGAGTCAAGGCTTGAATGCTTTCCCACTAATATTGGGAACAAGGCAAAGATATGTGCTCTTACCACTGTTATTTGACATATATTGGAAGTTCTGCCCATTGCAATAAGGCAAGAAAAAAAAAAAGAAGAAATAAAACTGTCCCTGTTTGCAGATAATGGGATTGCCTGCATAGAAAATCCTAAGGAATCTAAACAACAACAACAACAAAAACACATGCAAAACTTTTGAGAGCTATTAAGCAAGTTCAGCAAGGTCAGAAATACCAAATCAACACACAAAAATCAATCACATTTCTGTAGTAGCAATGGACATCTGGAAACTGAAATTAAAAACATAATACCATTTATGATCACTTCAAAGACAATTAAATACTTAAGTATAACCTTAGTAAAACATGTACAAGATCCGTATGCTGAAATGATAATATGCTACTAAAACTAGTTAAAGAATTCTTAATTAAATTGAGAAACATACTGTTTTCATGGATTGGAAGACTCAACATAGTAATGATGTCAATTGTCCATAAATTGATCTGTAGACTTAGTGCAATTCTTATCAAAATTTCACCAAGATCTTTTGTAGATATAAAATTTATATGGAAAGGCACAGGCTTGCAGTTTCTAAAACAATCTTGACAATAAATAAATAAATAAATAAAGTAGGAGGAATCACCTCCCTGATACTAAGGCCTGATGTATAGCTACAGTAATCAAGACAGTGTGCTACTGGTGGAGGGATAGACACGTGGATCAATGGAACAGAATAGAGAACTCAGAAATAGACCCATGCAGAAATGTGATTTTTGACAAAGATATAAAAGCAAATCAATGGAGAATGGAGACTTTTCAACAAATAGTGCTGTAATGATTAGGTATCTGTAGGTAAAACAATGGCTCCCAACTTAAATCTCACATCTTATCCAAAATTTAACTCAAAATGGATTGTGAACTTAAATGTAAAACATAAACTACAAAATATTTAGGAGAAAGTCTTCAGGACCTAAGACTAGTCAAAGAGTTCTTAGACTTGACACTAAAGACATGATTCATAAAAGGAAAAACTGGTAAGTTGAATATCATTGAAATGAAAAATATTTGCTTTGTGAAAGACCCTGTTAGGAGAATGAAAATACATACTAAAGACTAAGAAAAAATATTTGCAATGTATCTGACCAAAAACTCATATCTGGAATAAATAAAGAACTCTTAAAATCAATAGTGAAAAAACCAAAACCAAACTATTTGATTAGAAAATGGTCAAAAGACACAAACAGACATTTACTAAAGAAGATATGCAAATTGCAAGTAAGCACATGGAAAGATGTTCAACAACATTAGCCATTAGGGAAATGCAAAGTAAAACCAGAGTGAGGTATCACTACTCCTTGAGGTATCACCACACACCTATCAGAAGGCAAAAAAAAAAAAAAAAAAAAAAAGCCAAAACAACAACAACAACAAAAAAAAACCCAATGACAACACCAAATACTGATGAGGATGCAGAAAAACTAGATCACTTATACATTGTAATGAAAATTTAAAAATGGTATGGTACAGCCACCTCTGGAAAACATCTTGACAATTTCTTATAAAATTAAATATCCAACTACTAGTAATTGCTCTCCTGGGCTTTTATTCCAGCAAAATGAAAACATATTTACACAAAACTTGTGTATGAATGTTCTTAGCAGCTTTATTCATAATAACCAAAGACTCTTAACAACACAGATATTCTTTAATGGGCTAAACAAACATTGTTATACTTGTATAGTGAAATTGAAACACTTGAAACTATGGATTATTGATACACATAACAATTTGGATGAATCTCCAAAGAATTGTGCTGAGTGAAAAAAGACAATATCAAAAGGTAATATACTGCATGATTCCATTTATATAACATTTTTGAAATAACAAAATTATACAAATGGAAAGCAGTTTAGTGGTTTCCAGGGCTTAAGGAGAGAGTGGGGGCAAGAGAGAGGTGGGTTTGGCTATAAAAGGGCAACAAGAAGAATCTTCATAGTGATGGAAATGTTCTGTATCATTTGATTGCATCCCAATTTTATCAATGTCAATATCCTGATTGCGATACTGTACTTTAATTTTGCAAGATGTTACCATTGCGGGAAACTGAGTAAAGGGTAGAGGGGATCTTTCTGTAGTATTCTTACAATTGCATGTGAATCTACAATTATCTTAAAAAGTTTAATTTAAAAATAAGTGATTACACAGGAACAAAAAGATTGTTAAAAAGTTAAAAAAAATTCTGTGAAACTTCTGGATTTGGTACAGTAGGGAGTACAGTAATAGCTCCTTGACATTTTCCCCAATTTATTCTCTAATAATTGGTCTCATTATATTTTCTAATTCTAACTATATAAATTGTATTTATGTAGCAAATTATTCATTTCACACAGATTTTCAAGTTTATTTGTAGGGTTGACTTATTAATCTCTTATGTTTTGTTGACTTTGTTTCTGTATTATGTCTCCATTTTTATTTCTACTTTTGTGTATTTGTGATTTCACTACTTTTTTTCTTTATTAGTCTGGCCAGTTTTGTTTTCTTTTTACTCAAGAAAACTAGATTTTAGGTTTTTCCCCAAAGGATCTGCTTTTGAATGCACTAATTCCTCTGTCTCTTATTTTGTAATTGATTTACTTGTGCTTTTATCCTTACTAATTCCTTCCTTCTGCTTTCCTCATGCTCAATGTATTGTTCTTTTCAATTGAGTTATTTTCATTTGTTCCCACTTAGTGAAATGAACGGAGGCTGTGAAGTTTCTTCTGGGCACTGCCGTAGCTGTACCCATGAGTGATCCCGGGCAGTGTTTTTATTGTTGATGTTTCCTGGGTGTTCACTGTTAAGCTTTTGCTCAGCCACAGGTGTTCAGAAGTGGAGCAAACTCATCCTTGGCTCGTGGCACACTTCATTATTGGTCCATGAGTGCAACTCTTCTATCTGTATTCATGTGTTGTTTGTTTGTTTGTTTGCTTTTAATAATAAATAAGATCTGGGAACCCACCACACAATGAGTACCTAGAACTTTGATAAAAACTTGGATCTACTTATGTGATTCTGTCCTGCCCCAGCCCCTTGTTTCTTTTCATTTCACTTAAGCATCATTATAAATCTTGTGCTGATGCTTTCTTGCTTCCCCACCCCTGTTTTTAAAAATAGCTTTATTAAGTTCACATACCATACAGTTAACCACTTTAAAGTGTACAATTTCATAGTTTTTATATATTTATAGCATTAAGCAACAATCACTGAAATCTAATTTTAGATAATTTTAGGGAATATTGCCATCTTTGATATATTTTGCCCTCCAATCCATGAAGACGGGATGTCTCTCCATTTTTTAGATCTTTTGTAATTTTTTTCAATAGCATTTTGGATTTTTGGAGTATAAATCCAGTCTTTCTTTTGTTTAATTTATTGTCAGGTATTTTATTCTTTTTGATGGTATTGTAAATGGAATTGTTTTCCTAATTTCACTTATGGATTGTTTGCTGCTAGTTTATTAGCAATTGCTACTAATAATTCTAGTATTGCTAGTAGAAATATAGTTAATTTTTATATTGATCTTGTATCCTGCAAGCTTCCTGAACTCATTTATTAACTCTAAAGGGTTGTTAGGGAATTGTTTTTAGGATTTTCTGTATAGAAGATCATGCTATCTGCAAATAAATGTAGCTTTACCACCTCCCTTCCAATCTGGATGCCCTTTATTTATTTTTCTTGCTTAATTTCTCTGGCTGGAATCTTCAGCACAATGTTGAAGTGTTGAAAGCAGACATCCTCTTGAGAGAAAGCTTCTCACCATTAAGTGTGATCGTAGCTGTCCCACCCCTGTTTTGGAAATAGCTTTGTTGCATCTATCATTATTCTTCCAAAATTTTTTTGTTTAGCATTTGCTTTTAATAAATTTAATAAAAATGAATTTTATTTTATTTCAGGCAGTGTTTCATCTTCTGGTACTTACTTTTCTCCACTCAGTATCATATTTTGTAGATATCGCCATATTGTTTCATGTGGCCATGGTGTATTCATTTCAACTGCTATATAATATTCCATTGTGTAAATAAGGTTAGGGTTAGGGTTAGGGTTAGGGTACTTAATTTTCTCCACTCAGTATCATATTTTGTAGATATCGTATTTAGCCTTTATCCTGTTTATGGATATTTTGATTGTCTCCGTGGTTTTACTATTATGAAGAACGCTTCTGTGAATATACTCACTAATTTCCCCTAGGGTACAACTACAAGATTTTTCCTTGAGAATACACCTAGATATGGACAGGCTATGGGAATGTTCAATTTTATAAGATAATGCCAAAGTGCTTTCTAACATAGTCCTGTTACATTTCCACTGTCACATATAAAAGGTTTTGCTGATCCATAGTCTCTTTATCCCTTTCCATTGGTGGTCTCAGATTTTTGACCCTAAAATGAGTGTAGAGCAGTATCACAACTTGGGGCTTAGTTTGCATTTCCCGAATGACTTCATGGGGCTGAACCTCTCCTCATAGATGGATTTCATTCAACATTGGCTGAGTGTTTCCTCTGGGGGTGTTAACTGCCCCGCACTTCTAAGCTGCACACATGGGTGGACCCTGAGAGCTCCCACCTGCACTGGGGAGCCCAGGGCCAGCGGGGAAAGATCCACCTGATTGCGGCATCCAGGTGTTGCCTGTTTGAAGTCAGCCCAAGCCCCATGGAACTGTCTCAGGGTGGCAGAAATCCAGGGTAAGGCTGTGAAGATTTAATTGGGGAATAAGAGTCATCTCCCACCAGTTTATGTTTGTTGTTTCACTCTTTGATTCACAAATATGAGTATTTTTAAAAATAACAGATGAGTTTACCCCATCATATTTAATGATATGAACAGCATGTATTTGGTCTCAGTTCTATCATATTATTTTATATTATTTGCTCTGGTTTTAATGCTTCATTTCAAAGTCTTTTACTTCATGGTCTACATTTTCCTGGTTTGCTTTATGTATTGGTTTTCCCTCTAACGATTTGGGAGGTTTGTGGAGTATTTTCAGTTCCTTTAGTGGTTGCCTTGTAACTATGTACAATATTGTTTCATGTCTTATTTATTGAATTATAAGGAGATTTTTCTCACTAAGAAAAAAAAGAAAGTTAGCTTGCCTCCTTTACCTCACTTCCTCCCACGCCTCATTTGAATATATTATTTATTCTTTTATATCTTAAATAACATCCTTCTACATCTGCTGCTTGTCTCATCAGCTGCTTATGTGTCGATTCCCTCCTTCAAATGCTGTATTTGTTGATACTTATCTTGCTTGGAACTCAACCTAAATTTTTGATACAAGAACTCCTATATTTCTTCCATCGTGGCGGACCATCAGCTAACACCTCTTCAAACATTGCTTCTCCCCATCTCTCCATTTCTCCCTCTAGACTCCTGTTGGACACGGTTGGGGATCCTCCTCCCGGACTTGGCTTTCTTCACCTGCCTGATGGTTTATCACTCTGACCTCATCTTCAGAAAGTGCTGCTTCCCATCGGGGAGGTGCAGGTCTCACACTCATCTCTGCCGCAGCCCTAAGGGTTTCCCTGGACCGGGGCAGGTTTTGTTGTAATTACTTTCCGTGGGGCTGCGTACCTGGTGAGCAGCACAGATTTAGGGCCCTCCGATGCACGTGGTGCAGGTCTAGAGTTCAGATTTCTCTCCAGCGTCTCTTTTGTCACTCACGGCCTGGGCAGGTGGGCCCGCGTTTGTGAGTGGTGGCTGGTGGCTTTCTGTTTTCATTTTACCGAAGGGACAGGTTTTCCAGGCTCCTGGCTTGAAGCAGAAAGATCACTCCCAGCCTCTTCTGCGCACAGGGCCTGTTGCCTCGGCCCCTTATCCCTCACGGTAGTAAAACAGGAACATTTTATCCCACTCTTATACCTCTGTGGGCCATTTGATGTTAGCTCCTGCTCACTGCTCTGGTTTTGAATTTTCTTTTGTTTCTGGCATGGGAGGATTTTTGCTTCTTGCTTTTGAGTTCGCTGATGTAGTGATAAATCTGCCTGTGTTCCATGTTGGCCAGCAATCCTCTGCATGTGTAGTGGGTGTGGTGGTTTCAGGGAAGCGGGGAGGGTGCTTCCCCGCACCTTAGCCCTGCAGAGAAAGCAGAGGTCACGGGGTATGAGGCCGGGCAGCTAGCAAGAGGGCTCAACTGCAGAGGTCCTGGAGGAGGCTGAGAAGGGAGACCTGGGAGAATCCCCAGGGACAGAGGCAAGTGGCACGGTGGGAACAGGGCAAGTGGCTGTGAGAACTTCCATGTGGGATGGTTAATACCCACACCCAGTGGACCGACAGACGGGGTTGTCATTGCCATGGCCCTCAGAGCAGCCCTGGCTTGCTCACCTGCTTCTTTGAGTAGTATTTTGAGGAAATAAAGGAAAGGGTCTATCTTCCACTTTAGGGGCCATCCAAAGTGCAAAGACGAAAGTAGGGACATCAACAGTTTTTCAGAAACAGGAAATTGAAGCAAGAAATGACCATGAATGCCGACTCTCAAGAATTTTCAGGAATCCTGGGGAGGACATTGAACCTCCTACAGGATATGAGGTAGGTTTGAGCCAATTTTATTTAATACTACTCAAGGCATAGGTGACCCAGACGACCCCAGGTTACAAATAACTGGCACATCCCTTGCCTAGTTTAGTCTGCATGGTAGTGCTATGAACAGAGGCAATTATCCCCATCTTCTGCAGCAGTGGTTCTCAGCCAGGGGAGATTTTGTCCCCCACAGGACAATGCCTGGAGGCATTTTCAATTGTCACAGCTGGGGAGAGGGGAGGATGTTAGTGAGTAAGGGCCAGGGACGTTGCTAAACATCTGTAATGCATGAAACAGCCCCTTGCAGCAAGGAGTTATCTGATCCCAAGCATCAACAGTGCCCAGGTTACCCAATCTGGGCTCAGGTAATCAAGGCTCAGAGACTTCAAATAACCTGCATTCGGTCACAAAGCTAGAAAATTTGGAATTACAGCTCACATTAATTAACTGTTCTCTCTGTGTGGGGCATTGTTCTAAGTTGTTTCTGGGTACTGGCATCAATATCCTATGGCATAGATATGGCAACCGAGAAGCAGGAAGGGTCAATGTCACCAGGTGCCACACAGGTCAGGCAGTCAACCCAGGACACACACATAGGCAGAAGTCTCGAGAGCCCACGCTCTGAACCAGTGGGCTGCACTTCACCAAGGGGCTTGGGCGTGAGTCCAGGTCCCCGCTCTGTCCTGAGCTCCGCCCTACACCTCACCTCCTCTCATGAGCTCACAGCCCAAGACACAGGCTCAGAATAGATACAAGGAAGCTCTGCACCAGCGTGGACAGAGGGTCAAAGAGATTTTTTTGAATATAGCAAAAGGATGTGCCCTTCCTAGAGGAAGCCATGTGCCTATGGCAGATGTCACAGCCCCTCTGGGCTTGTGCTCTGAGGCAGTGCAGCCCTGAAGCCAGTGCCTGGGACAACAGGGTCTGATCACCAGGTCACAGCAGAAACAATGCGATTTTTGGGGACAACATTTAGGGCCCCAGCTTTTTGATTATGGTGAAGGCGAGTAGATTTGACTGTGGCATTCTGGGCCTCATTCCTGGGCGCTGAGCCTGCAGCCTCCTCCAGCCCTTCCGTGATGGTATAAGCACCTAATTCCCTGTATTAAATCCCTTTCTGGATGAACCAGCCTGAGTGGTGTCTGTGATCTGCTGCTGCACGCTGACTGATGCACGGCCCAATGAGGGAAGGAAAGGAAAGAAAAGCCATTGGAGAAGGCTCCTCCCCAGCCTAGGGACAGGTTGCTAGGTGGAATCTGGGCTTCTGGAGAAAGCTTGGGATGCCACTAGCATTTTCCTCTTGAGAGCCACGCTGGGATACAGAAAAGGATATGGAGCTAGATATGGGTGATCTGAATTTCTAATTGCATTTCTCCTCTCTGCTTGATGCGTGAACTTTGGCAAGCCTGTTCCCCTTTCTTGGACTCAGGCACCCTCATCGGTCCCACTTTCATCCCTGACATTCTGTGGCATTGAGTCTTGAATAACCAAGGGAGCTTGTAGGTGGCAGGGACGCAGGCTGGGATTTAGAGCAGAGCCCTCTTTAAATGTCATCGTGCAATGCTTTCCTGTTTAAAGGGAGATTGACAGCCACAAGCAACCTTATGAGATTGCCGCTCTGCCCCTTCTCTTAGCAGACAGAACATCTCACAGGCTGGAAATCAAGAGGTGCCTCGGGGAAAGGAGGCAGGAGCAAGCAGCACCACTTACCGACTCGTCCCAGGTCTGTGCTCCGCCAAGAGGCAATTATTCATGCCAGCGCTTCTGAAGAAAGGGGCACGTGAGCTCAGGGGCCCCTGCGAAGCTTCCCCCAGCTCCCCATGAGAAGGATGGGCCTCTAAGGTGTCCCCTGCAGGCTGCCTCCCCTTGGTTCTGGCCCTCTGTGGCTCTGAGAGAATGACCGGGGGTAGGGAGGGTGCTGGAAGTGGTAGAAAGATCTCAGGACTGGGGCAAGGACCTGGTTCTAATCTCTGGTCTGCTGCAGACTGCTGTGTGGTCTGGGGCTGCCCATTCACCTCTGTTGCCTGTATCAAGTAAGGAAAATGGGCTTTCATTCTGTAAAGGACAGAAACTGTCTACTCTGATTAACCCTTGGTTCCCAGTATGTGGAGGAGTGCCTGACACGTGCAGGTTTCCAATCCATGTTATTGGCTGAAAGAATGAAATGGAACCTGTCACAGTGGGAAGACCAGGGGGTGGCTTTAAACACAAAGGAAGGCCAAGTTCTGGCAGGTGCCATGGATAAGCCACTCTGGCTGCTACGTGGAGGATGAGAGGGAGGAAAGGAGGCTACTGCAGTGAGAAGACCAATGTAAAAGGAGACGATGAGCTGAGGGCTACGGGAAGCGTGAGTTGGGGCTCACACCTTGAAAATACTTTTGCGGACTCTGGCATACACACCTGATCTGACGCCGTCTTTACAAAAGCCCGGTGATGGACACAGGGCAGGGGTTGGTACTTGGCTTTTCCAGACACGGAGACTAAGACGCGGAGTGCTGAAGTGCCTTGCGAGAGTGTGGAGCTAGAAAGCGGCAGACCCAAGACTGAAACCCAGATGTGGGAAGACACATCACTAGTCATCAGGAAATGTCAATGAAAACCACAACGAAATACTCGCGATAGAATGGCTAACAGTAAATACACTGATCACATCGAGCGTTGGTGAAGATGGGGAGGAACTAGAACCCGCCTACGTTGTGGGGGTGTGTAGTGTCCCCACCACCTGGGCAAACAGAGTGGCACTTTCTCCACTGTCTGTGATCTAGGATTCCACTCCTGTGTATATATGCAAGAAAAGTAAAAACGTGTGCTCACGCAAAATCCTGTTTGTGAATGTTCACAGCCAGTTTATTTCATATAATCCAAGAAACTATAAACAACCCCTGTCTATGGACAGGTGGATGGATAAACAAACTCTGGCGTGGCCGTGCAGCAGAATACTACTCAGCAACATGAAGGAGAGAATGACTCAGAGAGGCAACAAGGAGGGATCTCAAAAGCAGAATCCAGGGCACAGGAAACCAGACACGAAAGAACAGAAACTATATCACATGAATCTATATCGTATGAAACTGTCTCATATGAATCTATATCGTATGAAACTGTGCCATACTCTAGAAAAGTTCAGTTTAATCCAGAGTGACAGAAGACAGAGCGTGGCTACCTGGGGCGAGAGGTAGAGGGAGAGACCGAATGCCAAGGGGAAGGAGGGAGATTTTAGGGTTGAAGGGAATGTTCTGAGCCCTAATTGTGGTGGTGGCTGCACAGGTGTCTACATTTATCCAAAAGTGTACCTTTGAGTGCGTGTGGTTCCTTATACTAAAGTTCTAAAAGCTGATTTAAGAAAGCAAGTGACTTGTCCTCCAGGGCTCTGTGGCCCCTCTGGTTTCCATCAGAAGCAGGAGAACGTGCAGGGCCTGCAGCCACTCCCTGTGGGCACCGGGGCCAGGCTGTCCCTCGGGCAGTTTTCCTCAGTCTGTTCCTGCCGTACTTGCAGAATGGAACAGCTTTTGCTGTCACCTGCTTGGAGACAGCACTCTGGCTCCAAGCTCAGAGGTGGCCATGCATCCCCTCAAATAGCCTGGGGGTCTTAGGTGCGGCTGGCCCTCATCCAGAAGGGCTCCAGCAACGCAGAGGCACACACCGCTGTTTCTATCAACCTTGGTTCCTGGAAGTTTGAGGCTAAAGGTCAAAAGTCAGACCTGGGGTCTGTTCCCCTTGCAAAACTCAGTGTACCCCCAAGGCTGGTATTGCACCCCGAGGCACCAGCCTTTGGGGATGCTAGAATCCTTCCCTTTCTTCTGCCTCTAGTAAATGCCCTGGCAAGGAGGGTCGCAGTTACCAACGTTCACACAGAGTGATGTCTGATGTCTGGGAGAAAAAGCTCCCTACTCAATGGGAAGGAAAATTCTACAAAGAGAGAAGGGAGGGTCAAAACGCCTGTCGGTGGGGAGCAGGGTCAGGGAGGGTAGAAAAAGGCTCAGGTCTGGGCTGGCACAGTGGTCCCAGGTGAGGCCAGGGCCTGTTGACGGTCTGCCTGGATCTTGCAGCTCTCCCACTTACAACTCTGCTCTGCGTCCTCTGTCCTGCCTGGAGGACAGAGGTGTCCCTCCTCCTCTGGAGTCCAGAGCTCCGGCGGCCCTGTGGCCACTCCTGTTCACGTTGCCTTTGCTGTTCTCTGCCTCTCTGCCTTGGCCCATGCTGTCCCTTCCGCACTGAGTGCCCTTTCACTTCTCCATGTGGCATGTGGCATTTGCATTCCAGTCTCCACTCCAGAGACTGCTGAGAAGCCTTCCCCGATCCTCCTCCCCACAGAATTAACTGCTCCCTCGTCTGTGCTCAGAGGCTACTTGGCTTGCCCCGCCGTTTGTTTCTGGGTTTGTTTTCATGACCATCTCCTTTCACGAGGGCAGACCCTGGGTCCTTTTAAGCTCTTGTCTTGAGCGCTCATGCCAGTGCAGATTGGCACCCAGAAAATGCTTGTGGAGGCCATAAGTGCCCTCGGAGTATATGTGGGCATCTCTGAGGACACCGCGTGCGGGGCAGACAGGCCCTGTCTGCATATGGGCAGCTGAACTCTAGCATTTGGGGCAGAACCCTGGGGCTTGTTCCTATAAGCCAGGCTGGGTGGCCAAACAGGGGCAGCCTTGGGAGCAGAACCACCCCCCTGCTAAGCCTGTGATATTTACCAGACTGACAGTTTCCCAGCTAAAGCAGCCCGGAGACAGGGAATAGCTGGAGAAAGTGGGTCATCTTGACTCTTATTCAAGGCACCAGGGAGAGCCCTGGGGTTTAGCCATGGCAGTGATGGAGACTGATCCTGTCATTTGCTTGCATCCAAATGAAAGGGATTAGTGACTGCACCAATATACTAATTGTCTGTGCAAAGAGAGCCAGTGGAGATTTAAAAACTCTGTGTGCACACGTGCATGCATGTGTATTACATGTGCATGTATGCATGTGTGTGTGTGTATTACAAATACATATACACTGTCTCTTCCCACATCATGTGTACAATGCTCACGTGCAAATATCTGCATATATCTGACAGTAGGGAGAAAAGGTGTAAGCTTTAGAGCTTGGAGGCTCTGATCTGACCCCACCTGCCCTGAGCCTCTGTTTCCTTGTCTGGGATGCAGATACTCTGACTGTCCTCACAGGTCAGCTGTACAGACCAAAGTGGGAATGAGAGTGCCGGTGAAGGGGGCCTGTCATAGGGACGAGAGGCCGACCTTAGAAGCGGCTTCTGCTTCAGTGCTTGGGTTTCCCGGCCTCTCCTGAGCATAGATGGCATTTAGGTCACTGGGCTCCCGCTCAAGATCCACTAGCAAGCCCCACGCCTCCCACCCCCAAAGGGAGCCAGGAGTGGCACCACCCCTGCAGGGGACAGATGCACAGATGGTCACAGAGCTAGCTCTAGTATATTCTGCAACCTTGGGTGACTATCTTCCCGATCTTGTCCTCAGGTTCCCAGTTTGTACAATGACAGCTTTGGCTATCTGCTCATTCCCATATCTCAGAGCCCCTTTGGAGCAGGGAGGGGGAGAGGCACCAGGTGCACACCTGGGCAAGGATAGGGGTACTGGGGGGGGGTGGCTCAGGGAACAGGGGAGCTGCCCCAAAGTGGGGACAAAGTCCACTTGCCAGAGGCTCTACTGTTATTTCATCCTCCTCTAATATTCTGTCCTCTGGCTTCACAGCCACTACCTCCTTCTCCCAAGTACAGAAGAAGCC
This sequence comes from Lepilemur ruficaudatus, assembly GCA_963574885.1. NCBI lineage: Eukaryota > Metazoa > Chordata > Mammalia > Primates > Lepilemuridae > Lepilemur > Lepilemur ruficaudatus. The sequence continues at coordinate 90,763 of CAUYRT010052000.1, read as the reverse complement.
ATGTTAAAATGAGATTTTCCTCCTAACTCGGAAACTCAGCCCCATTGTGTGGTCCATGGCAACCTCCCTTTTGAATGAAACTCGCTCATAATGAGGCCCTTTCCCAGCGCTGAGAGCCAAGCCCACGCCCGCCCACGCCCCCCTCCCGCTTGGCAGACGGCAATGTCGACTCAGCCTCTTTCTTCATTTCTCCTGCTCACAGAAGCAGGGGGAGAGGGAAGCATCGCCTTCCCCATCTCACAGATGGACAGGGCCTCCCCACATGGCCCCGCAGCTCCCGGCATTCGGGGCTGCCATTGCCCCTTCCTGGTGGGTGCGACTGCAGTCCCCTGTCCCAGTCTCGCCCGCCACACCCCCTTGCTCCCGTTCACCTAGGCCCGGGCAAGTGCCCCCTGCTCCCCAGACACACACTGTCTGGAACATTCTCCCTCCTTCTTGGCCTAGAAAACTCCTCTGAGTCATTCTAGGTTCAACCCCAGGGTGCATAGGTTGCTCGAATCTCTGTCCTGGCCCTACCATCTGGACATTCCTTGGATGCAGGGTGCATCTAACCATGTAGTCACTCATTTAACTGGTACCTGGCCTGTGTGTGGGGACACTGTCCTAGCAGGGTCCCTGCCTCATGCCTCCTCACCCCCAGCCCCAGCACAGGCTCTGGGCTTAAGAAAAGGCCTAAGGAATGCTTGCTGGATGGAGGACACTTGCGGTGTCAGTGTGAACTGAGCAAGCGCAGGGCCCCAGCTTCCCTCTCTGCGGATGTCTTCAAAGAGACCCATAGGCCTCTGCTGCCTCCAACTCCAAAGTTGAACCTGATCCCAGGACCCCGACTCACCCTCCTGAGGCTGTCTCCAATGGGACAGAATGGGATCTGTCCTAGGTCTCTCAGGCTGCTACCATGAAACACCATAGACTGGGTGGCTTATAGATAATGGGAAGTTCTTGCCCATAGCTCTGGAGGTCGGGAAGTCCAAGATCAAGGTGCTGGCAGATGCCGTGTCTGGTGAAGGTCTACCTTCCTGTTCATAGACGGTGCCTTCCAGCTGTGACCTTACATGGCAGAAGGGGCAAACAATCCCCTCGGGCCTCTTTTATAAGGGCACTAATGTCACTCATGCAGGCTCCATCCGCACGACCTAATCACCTCCCAAAGGCTCCGCCTCTTGATACGGTTGTATTGGGGATTAGGCAACAACATATGAATTTCAGGGGGACATAAACTTTCAAACCATAGCAGGACTCTGGCTCAATTTTGTCTGGGATTCCTTTTGGGCCTCACCTCCTATCCTCTCCCCTCAACTTTTATTCCAGAGACAAGGAGAGGAAGAGAGCCCGAGAAACTGAGAGAGAAAGGGAAAAAATACAACAAAGATGACATCGGATGACAGAGTCAGAGAGACACAGAGACAGAGAGAGAGAAAAGGAGAAGAACAAAGGAGAGAGCAAGGAGAGGGAGGCAGAGAAGCAAAGAGAGCCATTCGGTGGGGGGAGAGGAAAGAGCAGGCAGGGGATTGCAGGCCCTGGGCTGGGACCCCTCGCAGCTGCAGGGGGAGCCTGCCAGCCCGGCCGCCAGCTTCTGCCTCCTGCGCAGGGGCCCAGCAAGAGGCGGTGGCAGCTGGGCCGGGCATTTGGCTGTCTCTGCGGAGCCCAAGCCTCCATGCCTGACCTTAGCCCAGCTGCTCAAACCTCCCTGCCCTCCTGTCTGCAGCTGCCTGGCCTCTGCACTCCAAGATCCGGAGCCCGGGGAGCCCAGGGAGCCCAGGGAGCCCAGGGAGCGGGAGGCAGAGCCCACCTTCTCGCTCAGCTCTGCCAGGGAGGCAGACAAGTCCTTCCCACGCCAATGGCAGGGCCCATCCAGAAACTCATTCCACTTGGCTTGAGGACGAGACATGCGGTTTTTGTGACAATGGATCTCTGTCCTATTTAGGGACTTACTAGGGGCTGTGTTGAAATCAGCTGGTATTTCTTGAGCTCACCAAACAGGAAGAACAGCACCTCATGCTGGTGCGGAGCTCTCCAGGTTTTGGGGCGCCTCTGCTGATGCTGTTTCGCGGACATACCTTCCACATCGCCCTTGCCCAGTGGGTGTCACCCCAGTGGACAGCAGGGTCCTGGGAGGGTAAGTGACTTGTCCAGGCACAATCAACTTCTAAGTTGGCGGGGCCAGGACCTGACTCTGTGTCTGCAGGCACCGAGCTCCACGCTGCCCTCCGAGCCTGTGGCCCAGCCCTGGCTGGCTGGCGGGGGCCAACTGTGGGAGGATCTTCAGAGTGAGGCTGGCAGTCGCCCAGCCTGGGTACATGTCAGCATCCTTTCTCTCTTGTTCTGTGGAGACCTTAGTCATAAATTTAGGGATGCAGGGTGAGTCAGCCCACATCATCTTTTAAAGCGATGAAGGTCTTTTACATTTTTTCCCTAGAAGTCCTACGCATTCTTTGTGCTTTACTGCACTTAACTGGGATCAGAGCCCAGACGCTTGCTGGGTGGCTGGGGAATGACAGAGCCCAGGGACCTAAAACATGGTCAGAAATAATTGACATGTAATGAGACGAGGGAAATATTGCCCCAGATTTCTCTTGGGACAAAAGCTGAGATCCCCACAGGCCTGAGTGGAGCTGGAGGAACCCAACAGAAGGAACAAGGAGGAGCTTTGTGGGAGGGGCCAGGAAGGAGAGGGAGGAAGGGAGCCGGTGTAGGAACCAGGGCTCAGAGGTGTTGTGTGGACTGTGAGGTTTGCGTTGTGACCCCATCTTTTCTGCGGTGGCCTCAGCAGAGTTACTACATTTAGGAGGTGTGAGCTTCTGGGGCCACCAGTTGGTCTGGAGATGTTTGTATGACTCTGCTGGGAGTGGGAAGAGGTCAAGGGCAGAAGATCTGTGGACTATTACAGTTTGTGGAGTTGGGGGTTGCAGTCAAGTTGCACCTAAATATTCAGGGCCCAGAGGCCTTAGGTGACACCTGGGTTATGATCCATGAGAAATATGGCCGGATGCAGCACTGGAGGCAGCTGGGAAGGTATTGGCGTGTGAATGAATCGCGATCCAAGAGATCCTGCCAGGCTAAAGGGGGTTAAGTCTGTGAGTTGAAATTTACTTGGCACAGGAGCCGTCTGGTCTACATGGCTTATGGGATGACACAAGACCATCTCTCCCTGTCTAGATACCCTAAATGCTTGATGAAGGAGGAGCAGGAGAAGGAGGGGGAGGAGAGAGTTAAAGCACACAGCAGCGCAGCACTGGAGCAGATGGTGGGTTGGGAGCTGGATGGGGCAGGTTGAGAAGGTCTCGGGGCCTGGGACTGGGCCCCCCAGGGACAGTCGTGAGCCAGGAAGGAGTTACGTCATCCACACTTGGCAGCCAGAATCGCTCTGCCTGCTGGAGATGGAATGATTGGCCCAATTATTCACCCCTCTCCGCATCCACATGCCGACCGTGGCCTCATCACGGGGGAATGTTGTTCCTTGTCCCTTAACTTTGGGCTCATTGCTTTGGACAGTGTACCAGATGCCTGAATAGAGATCCAGAGAGATGATAAGGGCCAGAGTGAGGCTAAATCTGAAAGGATGGAGCTTAATTGGGACTGGAGGCTTTTGGTCCCCAAGGCTGAGGAAGCTGACCTGTGGTGGAAAGTGACAGCGTGCCCGTCTGAGCCTGGGTCTCTCTTGTTTCCGCTTGCTTGCTTGAGTCTCTGCCAACTTCTTAAAAGGCACATGACCTGGCTAGCCTGCTGGTCCAAGCAGGATGAGACGTGGGGAGCGGAACTACCCAAGCTGACCACAGATGGGCACCCACTCATGTTGGTTCTCCCAGTGCTGAGGGGTGTCCTGGGATATGGGACTGTCAGTGCTAAACCTGAGAATGTTCTGGGCCAAGTAGGATGAGCTGGTCACCCTACCCCCCACGCCTGCAGAGAGAAGCGCAACTAGCGCAGCTCCACAGTCTGAGAGAGCCACCAAGATTAGCCACTAGATAAGCCAACACATGGTGTTCATTATTATATTTCTGAGATTTTTGTGGTTGTTTGTTACACAGCAATATTGGGGCAGCAGCTAACAGATACATTACCCATGTAATACCCCAAACACTCCCCAGAGAGCTTATTCAAGTCTTCTGGGATGGAGTCTTGGCATCAGAGTTTTTAAAGAGTCCACCAGGTGATCTTAATTTGCAGGCAGCTCTGGAAACTGGTGGATTAAACAGACAAGACACGGATGAAAGAACAATGATGTTTAACTTGGTAAATCTAAGTGTCAACATCTGAACAAGCACATGCCAACTCTTCCCCACCCAGGGAGGGAGATGCAGCTTGGGAACAGTTCCTATGAAGACAAATCTGAGATCTGAGTGGACCCAGGATCCTTGGAGTCGTCAGCTCTAAAGAATGCTTAGGAGGAGAGAGAAGAGAGTCCTTCCCCGTGCACCTGCGAGTGAGCTGAGTTCTGGCTCCCTTACCCTAATAGCCACGTGGAGAGTGTGAGTCATTGAGGTAAGTGCTCCCCACACTTAACGCACCCAGGAAGCACCTGGGGATCTTGCTCAGTTGCAGATTTGGGTACAGGAGGTCTGGGGTAGGCCTGACACTCTGCATTTGTACACGATCCCAGGTGACACCCATGCTGCTGGAGCACACTTTGAGTAGCAAGAGGGCTAGAGGTGAGGGGATACCACACAAAGTTCCATGAAGACAGCCGATAGCCTTGGACTGTTCACGCCAGAGTGGAGAAGATTCCCAAGGGGTTCTCCATCCAGAAGGGCCCTCAAGAGGTAGCGAGGTTCAGCATGGTCCCAGAGGGTAGATCTGGAGCAGAGAAGGGACATCTCATGTAGATATTGAGACAAAGTCCAAGACGGAGTGACCACTGTGGGAGGTAATGGGCTGTCCTTCACAGCAGGGTTCTAGCCAGAGGCTCATTGACCACTTGGTGAGAAGGCCATGGAGAGGCCACCACGGGGCCATCTTGTCAGGGTCTTCAAGGCCCCATCCTGCCTCAGACAGAGTCTTTCATTCTTGGGTTCTTTCATTTCTGAAAGAAATGAATCAGAGCCCTGGCAGAGAACATCGGGGTGGGGGTGAGGGCAGAGGACCCACCTGAGGCCTCCCCCCTGAGCACACAGAGGGCTTGTGCCCTGCTGGGCACCCAGGCAGGCACAGCCACACAGGTGGACCTTCTGGGTTCCCTTTTTGGCTAGGAGGAGCCTATGGACCTTTGAAAATGGATATCACTCCGCCGTCAGTGGAAGCCACCTCCTTAGCTAAGCTGTTTAGCTGTGGCCAAGCAAATTGCAGATTCCAGAAACATCCAATTTGATACCCTTTGTGCTCAGTGCTTATACAGGCAGCAGAATTCTGGTCTCATGGCTGTCACTGCCACTGGGCCAGCCCCATCCTTTCTTTAGTCCTCAGTTTCCTATGCTGTACAGTATAACTGGTGTGGACGATCCCTCTACCTCTGACTTGCTACAAGCCCAAGGAAAATTCTGCCTATTATAGCTTCCAGAGCTCATCAGAGGAGTGAAAATTTGGCTGATTCAGAGGAAATGAGGTGTTAGTGTGACCTCACTCTGCATCTTCTTGGGAAGGAGTTTAGGACCGTGGTACCAGGGGGTGGGCAGGGGGCTGCAGCCAACCTGTGCCAGGCACCTCTGCTGCCCTGGGATTTGAGTCAAACAGAGCACTTTGGGCCCCTGGGGGGCAGGTCCATTTGGAGCCCCAGACAGTGCTCTCCCTCCTGGACTTCTCCTGCTGCCCCGTGCCCTGGTCTGCTTCCAGCAGAGCCCAAGCCTGCTTAGACCTCAGCAATGAGGGCCAGCAGGGAGGGTGACCAAGGGCTGAAGCTCACTGGCAGGGACAAGCAGCTCAAGAAAGGTGCAGGGCATCCAAGTCCCATGTCCAAAGATCAAAGTCCTGGTGCTGGTCTGGGGACAGGAGAGTTGGATGGTGTATTCATCAGGATATACTGATTTTTACTGAAGTAACTAGTCTCGGTGGCTTAATACGATAAAGGTTTATTTCTGGCTCACATGTCAGAATCTGCAGGAGCTGGTAGAGGGCTCCGCTCCACGTACTCTCTCAGAGATCCAGGCTGGTGAAGGCTCCATCATCTAGAGATGCCACCCTTGCAACGCGTGGCTTCAGGGCTCACCAAGGAAGCAGGGAGAGACTGTGTTAAAAGCATGCCCGTTCTTACGGGCCCTACACTAGAGGTGACACTGGTCACCACCAAATGGCCAATAGTCCCTGACTGCAAAGGGCAGGAATGTCCTTGATATGCCTTTAAAGGAGAGGAGAACCAGATCTAGTGTCCCAAAGGGACACCTACAGCCTCGGCTGCTCATGAAGGCTTTCTGTTGCCAGGCAGTGCGTGGAGCACTCTCTGGGAACAATCTCATTAACAATCTGCTAAGGGTTAGTACTATCACACCCATTTTCCCGATGGGTAAACTAAGGCCCCGAGAAATGATTTCCTGATATCACACAGCCAGGATGTGCCAGAGATGATATTTTAACTCCATTCCACCTTATTCTGTTCAAGCCTATGTTCTCCAACATTAAAATTCCACTCAGATAGGGGAAGCACTGGGTTCCTGACAGTTTGGACGAGTCCCGAGCCTGCTACAGTGAATGTCAGGGACACTGCCACTCACTCAGGTGGGTTTCACCCACAGCAAGGAGAATTCGAGGGACTGTCTGTTGGCAGAGACTCAGTGCAGAGGGGGCTCCAGTGCAGGAGCGGGGCTGGCCCAGTGTGGGAAGTCAGACTCCAAAGTCCCGGGCTTGTTTCTGCCAGGCTGTCCTCACCCGCCCCTGGGGCAGAGCTGTGGATGTGCTTCCTGCCCTGGGCATGACTGGCCCAGGCACGGGGGCCCCGAGGGGATTCTGCCTGGGAAAAGCTGGCCGTGGCCCAGCAGGACTGGACGGCTCTATACAGTGGAAACCTCTGGTCAGAGAGTCCGGGTCCAGTGGGAGGGGCTCCCACAGCCCCTTCCCTGGCACATCACACACTGGGCACTGCAGCCACCAGGAGGTGTCCAGAGGCTTCCTGTGCCTTAGGCCCAACAGCCTCTGAGGTTCCACAGCTGTGCTTGATGGAAAAGCAAGGTGAGGCCAGTTTCTGGAGGTTCTCTGGCAAAATAGAAGGAGCTGGGAAAAGTGAATGCTATTGAGGGCCAGGCAGAGATGGAGAAATGGCGCCTTTTACAGCTGAAGCTATTAAAAGCCAACTTAGGAACGACGGCTGACTTTGACCGGTGCTCCTGCCAGGCCTGTCCCGGCCCTCCCTCTGCCGCTGGCGGGCACCTCCGCCTTCCTGACTTCACCTCGGCGCTTGTTACGGTTTTAAGGGGCTCCCGACAACTTCATGCTCACAGTCTGGCCACCGCCCATCTGTACGGATCTCAGAGAACATAGGGGTCACTTCCAAGGACCAGTCATATTTCCTGGTGTGCGTGGACCTTGCCAGCCGTAGAGGAACCATTAAAAACAAATGCCCTGTGTTTTCAGCCACTCTCACCTGCCAAGAGGTTTCCTTGATGGCGCTGGCCCAGAAAACTGTGGCAGATGAAGATTAGATTAGAATAAATCGATTTAGAAGTGACATGAGGCTCCTCGGGAGAGGCTTAAATATTTCATACATGTGTATGACACAGATTTTAGCCAGGCCTTGCAGGAAGCGAGAGGAAGATGGAAATCTCATACCCAGATCAGGGCGGCCTCAGAGTGTGGCAGACAGAAGCAAGAGGACTCGGCTGGTCTCCTATGCTGCTACACAACTCTCTCTGCCTCAGCTTCCTTAGCTGTAAAATGGGGACAAAATATACTTAGCGCTAGCCTCCTAGAATGCTTTTGAAGTCCTCCAAATCAGTAAGCCTGAATTGGAGCCCCCTTCCAGGAGTTGTTTGGGGGTGGGGGGCTGGCAAGAGGGTACTAAGGCTACTGGGGGTTCACACACCAAGTGCTCCAAGATCTAAAATCTCCAAGCCCCAAGCATCTCCAAGACAAAGCTGTGATGCTCCCCACCCTGCCCCCACCTGCCCACAGGTGGGCTGGGCCCCTAACACGCTCCCCTTCCAGCTGCTCAGACTCTTCTCCAAGCGCTGACATTCCCGGAGCACAAAGATTGGGCTATTTTTCCAGGGCCTGCACCCCCTAGGCTGCCACAAACCCAACAATCTCCCAGGGAAGCTAATCTGGGGAGACCAGAGTGATTTGCATATTGAGCTTGGAAACCACAGGTCACCTGGGGCTATTCATTGGCCTCGTTTGCATTGGTGGCCCCAAGAGGTGATGATATAAAGAGGAATTAGGGATTGTCACTGCTCCCTAGAATAACTGGGTAGAATTTCTTTTGAAAGGGGGTTAGGGGGCTTCATCCTGCACCCCAGTAAATGTCTTCCTGGGCCGCAAGCAGTGAAGAGCAGAGACAGGTTCCTGCAGGCTGGAGAGCTAGGAAGGTTTCTCAACAAAAAGGGAATTTGAGGGCAAGGGTTTCAGCCTTAGTGGGACCTACATGTCTGATTCCTGGGGGGTTGGTGGCAGGGATAGCCAGAGAAAAGAAGGACACGATTTCTTACTGCCTTAGAGAAAATTCCTCTCCATGAACAAGTCTCTTAGAGTGTGTGAGGTCTCTTTGGGAAGTTTTACTCCTTCAGGACACAGAATTTTAATATGGCTTTTGAATGTCTGGCAAATGAATTAATCAGAAGGGATGGAGAATCATCTTTGGGAGAATGTGTGCAGCCGCAGGCCTCTCTGGACCTTTCCAGAGACGCTGATCCTGTTGACAGAGGTTCTAGGCGGGGCCTCATCTCTGCTGCGGTCTTTTCCACTCACCAGACCTTTGTTCTGATCTCCCACGCAGCGCAGACGGTGGAATCTCTCCCACCGCAGCCAGGTTAGGTGTGTCCCACGAGGAGAGGCAAAGGGGGTCACAGAAAAGGATGTGTTCACTGTTTGAAAATGTGAACATGTGCCGGGGAGTTACTGCCCCACACGGCCCAGTGGCTACAGGGATGTTGCGGATGAGCCCATCTTTCATTGTTTCCAAAAAATACTGAGAACTTGCAGTGCACCATGCCATCCTGGGCACCGAGGATGCAACACTGGACAAGATGGAGCTTCCACTCTGGGGGTGGGGAAGAGGACAGGAAAACAAACAGACAAGTCAATAAACACATGAAGATTCTTCCAAGCATCATAAGTGCCACAAGGGAAGTAAATCAGGGTGATGAGAGAGGGGATGGGGGTGGCTCTCATTGGGTGGAAAAAGGGGATAAACGGAACAGTGGAGGGACAAGCGAAGACACAGAAGACATAGAGTGAGGGGCTGTTGTCACTGTCCCATACAGATGCGGGTGGCTTGGACCAGGAGAGTGACAGGGGAGATGGGGGAAAGTGGACGTACGTGAACATATTTTAGAAGTGTAACTGACAAGATTCATTGACAGGCCAGGTACGGCGGGTACTAAGAGGGGAGATGTGAAGGGTTTCGCAGAGAAATAAGGTTTCACCAAGCATAATTATGTATATTTATTTACTTTCTGCCTTTCCTAGCAATGATGTGTAGCTTCTTACAAAAGAATACAAATAATAAAATCGAATCTTTCATTTCAGTAATCAGAATCAATGGACAGAAGGCACACAATTAGTCCCACCCTAGCCACCAACAGAGTGATCATAGCAGAGTTCCACATTGGACCCTGAGTTTCTTAGCAGCTAGGGAAAGAAAGACTGTATAGTCAAGACAACATTTGTGATTATTAGAGGAAAATCCCAATGCATTCCATTTTCTCAAAGGAAAGCAAAGACTCTCTTAGCACTGGAGTCTGTACCATTTTTCCCAGGTGGACATTTTACAAAGGACTCTGCTTGCAGTTCAGGGGGGATCTTAAACATCCCGGTGGCATCTGCATCAAGACATTGCACCTGACTTTCCTAAGAAATGTTGGTTGAAACCCTTGGCGTACCGCTAAAATGCAGTGGAGCAGAGAAAGGCATTATGGGAGCCTCCTTATGGTTCATGGAAGATGGAATGCTAAACTGTGCTTAGAAACCACAGGGGAGAAACGCAAACAAAATAAAGAAGAGCTAAAAAAGTGTAAAGACACGGAATGGAAGTGGCACTGGGCAAGTCAAAAAGTCAAGTGCATTGGTTTTGAATGTTCCACACGCAAAGTTTATTTTTTTCTGATTAGTAAAATTAGCATACCCGTACACTTAGAAACACAATTGAAAAATACTGAAAAAAAATAGATAAAATAAAAAGCTTCCCCTCGAGATCACCGCTATTAATGTCCTGTGTATTTCTTGGTAATCTTATACACTGACACACATATGCACACACACTCACATGCACTTGTGTGATAAATTTATGCTACGTTTCCTTTCTTCTTGGATGTAAATTTTTTTGTGTTTTAATGTTTCTGATATCAGGATGCTTCTCAGAGTTGATTTAATGTTGCCTTTCCTTCTGAAATATTTAAGTCAATGAAGCATCTTAAAAATCAATGCCATTAGCATGAAGGGGATGTGGTATACAGCCACTATATTAGGGTTCCTTATGCATATGGGATTTGGTCCCCTGCTAATTCCATTTAACATTATAGCATGAATACCGTCACATGCCTTGAAATATTCTCTGAAGGTATTATTTTTACTAGCTAAATAACATTCCATTATAGGGAGTCCCCAAATGGACTTAATCCTTGTCTTCCTGAAAAACACAATTTCTTAACCACATAGCAATGAGAGAAGCTACTCACTCATAACTTGGAGTGAAACTACACAGCTTCATGTTACCTCTGAAAAGGGTAGTTTCTATGTGCCCAGGTGGCATTTGACACGGCAGTGAACTGATGGCTCAGAAGTCTAAGGTCTCGTCCCTTCCCCTGCTTGAGCTGTGGCTGGGGGTGCTGTTTTGTCTCACTGGGCGTGCGTTTCCTCCTATTTAAGATAACAAGACTTGCTGGAGTTCCTTCCACTTGAAGGATGCTGATAGCTAAACCTTGGCTTCCCAACCAGGCTGTAGGAAGGAGGTGGCCCTGCGGTTTGAGTCCTGTCTTTGTGAGGAATTAAATGGACCTATGCTGATGCTCCCAAGCCCTGAAGGATCTTGTGTCCCCAGGATGAAGGACCAGTCACCACCCTGGCCCTCAGGTCCCAGCCTCCTCTCAGGAACTCTACGAGGCTTAACACAGCTCCACGGGCAGAGCTGCTAACACTGCGCCTTCATCCCTGTGTGGGCTCAGCATTTTAAGCCGGATGGAGTTTCTTGGTCAAACTATCTTCCCCACAAAAATCGGAGCTCGTCAAGCGACAGAAAAACCACTGCTGCTGGCATTCCTGTGCCGTGCCTGGTTGGAGCCGTGGGCAGGCTACCAACGCCACTGGGATTTTCATCTCAGCCCTGGAGGATGTTAGAGGTGGAAGGGGATTTGGAAGTCAGAGATGTTGCATCACTTAACTTTCTGCTTTGTATAAAATAAGCACTCCTCAAATATTTGTTGAATGATGAGTGACTGAAAATGTTGAGTGTGGCTGCCAAGAAACATACTGGTGGAAATCGAAGGACTTTGATGTTGGGGAAGAATGTGATCTGCACAGGTCTGTTTGTCTTGAACATCCTGTGATTCTATGGACAGAGTACAGGAGGAAGGAGGGAGGAAGCAGTTTCATCTGCAGCCCCTGTGACCTAGTGCTTGGGAACGTCGCTTAACCCCTTGGGGACTCATTCTCCAAAGGCATCCATGCAGCAGCCTGATTCATTGAAGGCTTCTACAAGACAGGCACAGTCCTAGGCTCTCTGGGGTCACCGGGGAACAACAGTCAAAGCTTCCTGCCTTGTGGTATAAGAGAAAGGAAAGAATTAAGAATGACTCCAAGGTTCCTCACCCAGAAACAGGACTGTGGACTCAAGGTCTCCCAGGCGGATGCAAGATTGGCTCAGGTCCCCTGGAAGTGAAGCTGCAGAACAGACTTCCCACCCCTACTGCCCCCCAAAATGTCAACCTACTGTGACAAGTCACTTGAATGAATATTAATGAGCTGCAGGCAGAGCCTTCAAGAATGGTTTTATTCCCTTGGATTTTATATTCACATATTTTTAAAAATCAACATTTTCGTAGCTTCTAATTTCACCTCCTAGAATCTCCTTGGGGCCCCCTCACATGAGCACTGTTGAAGGTGGGTGACAGGAGAGCGGTCTGGGGGTGCTGTAGAGGACCAGAACCCTGTCTCCCATTTACTTGTGGTGAATGTGACCCCCGGCACATTCCTGTCCCCGCTGAGACTCGGGCTGCCTCATCTACAGGGGCTGCGAGCCAGGCTGGCTTTCAGGGGCCCACACTCAAGGATTCTAGAATCTCGGCACAGTCATTTCTCCGATGTCAAATCCCTTTTGCTGATGAAGTATATGGAGAAGCCTCAGGCTGCTGCACCATTGGCGTTGACTGCTCCGTCCTCCTCCATCCTCTGTACGTTTGGTGAGCGCTGCGGAGAGGCTGCCCTTTCTCCTACACCGGATGGCCAGGGTAAGATGCACTAGTAGCGGCAGTGGTAACACTAACCAATTAGCTTCACTTCTCTTTGCACAGCCCTTGGGTTATTACATATTGCCAACCGCTGAGTCATTTACATTTTACAAACACCTTTGGAAGTGGGAGGAGCAGGGCATACCATGTCCGTTTTGTAGGTGACAGATTTTAGGATCGGAAAGGTTAAGTGTCCTGCCCAAGCAGTAGCGAATGGTAGAGTGAGGCCTCCAATCCCCAACTCTGGACACCAATTCCAGACCCTTTTCCGCTCACCTTGCAGCCAGGGGTAGCTAACACATGCCAAATATTAGGTCACAGGGCACTGTGGGCTGGCAGGGCCCCGCAGGGAAGGGCAGGAGGTTCAAGTAGGGGGGAAAAGAAGTGAGAGTCCAGGGCAGGAGGGGACCTAGAAAACCCAGTGCTGCATACCAGGCAGAATTGGGGATATTTCTCCCAGGGATGTGCTCTCCCTTCCCACCCTTTGTGATTGCGCTTCTCCTGGACTTCTGTGGGACATTTGACGTTACCTTTCATGATTACCAGGGGGACAAGACAGAGGAATGTATCCAAATCCTAGTCAAAGCAGATTGGTAACAGGTCAAGCACCTTTGCTCGCTGTTTGATGGGTCTGTGACAGTGGGGAAGGAGCTGCCTAGTGGCCTGCCATGGGGCTCTATGCTCAGCTGTGTCCGGTGACACCCCCTCCTGGGAAATGTGGATGATGGCACAGGTGGCAGGCGGACTCACATCGTGTGAATTGACACTAAGCTGGGAGAAGGTGAAGCTGTTTTGAATGACAGGCGTAGGATCTAAATGATTGAGTGATGGGTTGACTCAACCCAGAATAAATGCTAGGTTCTGCTTAGAGATCCCCCAAACCCATACTGCGTAGGAAGGAAGCTACGCGCATATGAGTTTGCAGCACCATTTTTGGAGGAGAAAAAGGAGGCATTTGAGTTTGTAGTACATGGTGAATGATTTGTGGAACTGTCAGAAAAAGCTATTAGCAGCACAGATTCTATTAACAGAGGTAGACGTTCCATCAAAGGGAGGTGATGATCTTAGTTTATTCTGTGCACAATCATAAAAGTGGGATGACTGAGTTGAAGATCATGACTATCTTGGTACGTATTGCCAGGCTGATGGCCAGCTGGTGTGTACCCATTTTCCTGTCCACCAGCAATATACAAAGAGTGTTCCTTTCACTGTATTCTCACCAGCATTACATATTATTCTTTTAAAACGTAAGTAAAAATATGTCATATTTTAATTTGCCTTTGTTTATTAACAGTAAATATAAATTTCATTTTATGTGTAGTGGTCATTTGTGGTTCTTTTATGAGTTATTGGTTTGTGTATTTTCCAAGTTTCTTTTGGGGTTTTCACCTTTTTCTTAATGATTTGAATGAGCTCCTTACATTACAGATAGTAACTCTTGTCTGTCACATTTATTGTACACATTTCAAAGGGCAATGTTTTCTGCAATTTCTCTTTTTCTCTCTCCAGATCCAGGTTCCTGAATGCCTCGGTCTCCACTTGCATGAAATGTCCCGTGAAATTCCTGGAGAGCCTTCCAGGCCATATGCTCGCAGCTCTGGTGCTCACATGTCGGAAACGATGTGGCTCATTCTCCCCTGCCTTCGCCACCATCTGCGTGTGCCCCTAATCTGACCAGCAGATCGGCAGTGGCGGGGAGGACGTGCCTGTGGCTGGCAGAGGGCTGCTTGGTAAATCTTGACACCCCGGAAGGGAGAAGATGGCAACAGAGATTTGCTTTCTACGAATGCATCCCTTTGTTTTGAAGGAAAGTCATGGATTGGGGGTTTTCTGGAAATTGGGGCATTTAAATGCACCTCTAAATCAAGCTGAGATTCTATTTCCCACATGGGGGTGTGAAGCAAGGTGGAAGGAAGTGTCCTTGTGCTAGAGCTATTGTGTCATGCGGCAGAGAGCTCGGCTTCAAGTGACAGCCTGTCGCTTACCTCTCTTGTCACTGCGGACAGGCCATCTCACCTGCCTTTCTTCGCTGGCCACGGTTCTTGGACACCAGTGGGGCTGTGCTCACCGTGCTTTCCTATTGCCCTTCCAGGGGAGGCTTAATGACTTTGTCAACTCCCATAGTCCTCAGATGGCTGAAAGGACAGTCTCAGTGCACCCCTGTGGACCCGCCGGCTTCTTGAGCAGATTTTGCTCATCTATTTGCCAGGGAGATGGTAACCTTGGCAATTTGGGCCATTCCAGAGTCCACAGTAGCCAGGCAGGAATGGCCTCTGCCCGGTCACCCAGCTGCCTCCACCCAGCTCTCCACATCAGGGTCTGGCCATGTGCCAGGTGCAGCCACCGCCTGTTTTCATAAATAAAATTGCATTGGCACACAACCACACGCATTTGTTTACAGCTGCTTTTCCACTACAAAGGCAGAGTCAAGTCCTTGCAACACAGACTATGTGGCCTGCAAAGCCTAAAAATTTATTTTCTGGTCCATTCCAGAAAAGGGCTGCCCATCTCTGCTCTAGACGGATGGTTACAAAGTGTGGCACAGGGCAGAGTGTCTACAGGGCCATAGAAAGTCACCAAAACAAGGACCAGGAATCCAGCTTACAATAAACCTGAATTTATTCAATATAGAGATTGCCATTTCTAGCAAGACTATTATCTTGCCCTTTTTTCCTATTAAAATAGCTTGACTTTTATGAAATAATGGGATGGTAGGCTTAAAGTTATTTTTTTTAGTGTCCTTATTTGACCAGATAAAAAGTTAGCTACTCTATGTAAATCTCCAAAATAATTTGAAATTTTCATCCATCTATGTAATCCCTTAATCAGGAACCACCAATGCCCTACCTTGGATGATCCTCTGGAAGCCTTCCATACAACCCAGCCCTTCCCTTTTCACTACTTGTAGTCATATTTTTGCCAGCAGCAGCCTTATTCATTCATTTATTCATATATTTACTTACTAAATATTAAAAACCATGTGTTAGATCGGAGGATCTCAAGCTTTTTGATCTCAGGACCCATTTTACTCCTAAAAATCACTGAGGCACCTAAAAAACTTTTGCTTACATAGGTTATGTCTACTGATATAAAAAATTAATACTGAGAAATGTTAAAAATAGTCATTTAATAATGCCTGTAACAATAGCAATAAAAAACCTACATGTTAGCATACATGTTTTTTATTAAATAGAAACTATTTCCAAAACAGAAAAAAAAAATCAATGAGAATGATGACATTGACACTTTTGCAAATATCTGTGGTATTTGGCTTAATAGAAGACACTTACATATTTACATCTGCTTGTGCATTCAGTCTTTTACGAATGTTGTTTGGGTTGAAGTTTGTGAAAAGAATCCTGCTCACCCAGATACACAGTGAGACAGTGTTGCCTTTTCAGATGATCATGGGTATCGTCCTTTGATACTACACCAAAACTCAGCAAGTGGTTGTTTCTTACAGTTTAGTCGTGAGGTGGAATCTGGCAATGAACTTTCGGTATCCGGTAACATTAAACTCCATTGATCTGCCTTGCATTTTAAATTGGATATTTTACTGGAGCACAACTTTGGAGTACGATGCATTGGTCATTTGGAAAATATTGGTTCACTGGCAGACTTTTCAAAATGTTGAACCATTTAATTATACACCAAAAATCACATTAATTTATATCACTACTGATCTCTTCAGAAACTCCTTTAGGTATTTAAGAACACTCCAGCTCACGGTGGGGGACGCAAGTGGTCCTCCATTTCTTTTGGACACTTAAATTTTAGCTTTGGCAACAATAGCATCAGTTATTTTCCTTGAAGTGACAGGCTCCCTTCACTCAATTTTGAGAAAATGTCTGCCAGATACACTCATCTGGATAATTTTAATTTGTCTATCAGCCATGCTTTCAAGTAAAAATATGTTCCACGAAAAAGCAGTCTCAACAAGGGTTTGTTCTTGAGGCAACCATTCTACCACACAGGGCAGCCGAAGTGCTTCATATCAATACAGACTTCCCGTTTTGTCACACAAAATATTAAAAAGATGCATACCCATGGATTGAGATTTAATTAAATCAATAATTTGTTCTGCTTCATCAAGGATACACTTACATACACTTTTTTTGTGAACTGTGAGAGCATCAGAGTACATGATTCCTCGTCCAGTTTGGGGCCGCGGCCTTGATTCCTGCTAAGGCACCAGCAATGTCGTACCCGATGTTGTTTTTGCATCATCAGCGCCTCTAGCAACACCCTCAGAGCAAACAGCCACTCACATCTTAGTAATATTAAGAAAAGAGTTGGACCTCATGAACTTCTTGAAAAGGTCTTGGCGACCCCCCGCCGGAGTCCACAGACCACATTCTGAGGACCTCCGTATTATACACGGTGGGGGATGCATAGGTAAGTGAGAGCCAGTCCTGGATACCAAGTCATTCACCGTCTGATGGTGGAGGTTGACACTCAATACCTAAAATCCTGGTTAGAATGGAACCAATACTACAATATGTTATTTGTTTTTATTGTGGTAGAATATGTAAACATAAAATTTACCATCTTAACCATTTTTGCATGTACATTTCAGTGGCATTAAGAACATCCACATTGTCCTGCAACCATTGTCACTGTTCATCCCTGGAACTTTTTCATCTTCCTAAACTGAAACTCTGAACCCGTTAGACAACTCCCCATTCTCCCCTCCGCCCAGGCCCGGGTACTACTATTCCACTTTCTGTCTCTATGAATCCGATTACTCTAGGTGCCTCATGATACAAGGCCTATGATACAAGGCCTCCTGTGACTGGTTCATTTCACTTAGCGTAATGTGTTCAAGGTTCGCTCACGTTGTAGCACGTGTCAGAATCTCCTTCCTTTTAAGGCTGGATAGTGTCCCATTGTATGAATATACCACGTTTTATTCATTCACGTTGATGGATATTTGGGTTGTTTCCTCCTTTTGGCTATGGTGAAGTAAGATGTTAATTTTTGCAAAGCCCAGTCTAGCCCTCTAATCGGTTCCTAATTATTCTTTCTTTCCTTGGCATTAAGTCACCAGGTGCCTCCCGGCAGGCACTCAGCCTGCCCACTGTCAGCCCAGTGGGCCCACACTGGTCAAGAACACCAGCATTATCTTTCTAAAACACGCCGCTCAGGCCCGACACTCCCGAACTGTGTTTCCTTGTTGTTCAGTCTGCAGACTGTCTACCCCAGAGTAGATTCCGCAAACAGCTGTTCTCTGTGCGTTTCATTTCGACAAGTCTTTATTGATCGCGCATTATTTGCTCATCAAACAGATCTGCCATTTCAAACACTTACAGTCCTGGAGTTGGCTGCACGTTTGCCTGTTAAATCTGTATTTGCACACGCTGGAGCTGGCGGCTCAGCTCAATGAAGACAAAAAGGTCTGTGCGTCAGCCGTGGGTGTCTGGGGGAGAGTTTCCGAAGCCCAGAGACAGCCGTGTGCCGCCTTACCTACCAAAGCTTCTCCCTAAACCGTGTTTGCCCATCATTTAGCTATTTTATTATAAGATTTACCATCTCACCCAGGATTTGGGCTGTTGTGCTGCAACATCCAATAAACTGAGCACCAAATGAGAAACGTGTAAATTGGACCTTGATCGAGGAGATCTGTATGTTCTGTGAAACACGCAGGAAGACGAACTGTATTGTGTTCCATCCTCCTCGTACATCTCACCGAGGTGCCGGGGAAGGGGCTTACAGCTAGCACTCACCTTTTATTTTCGAGACAGCCCTTGACTCGACGCCATTCATCGGCACTTCCTGCTCTGCGTGCTTGCCTTTCTGGTTGGAAAAGCCCCTCCCGTCTTCACAATGGCAGCAAGCTCTTGAGACCTACTCACAATGGGGAAAGTGAAATCTCTGCCTCATATTTCACTGTCTATAGAGCCCTTCCAAGTGGGTTATTTCACGCCATCCTCGCAATAGACCTGCCAGGTTGACAATGTAGAGTAATATGCAAAGTGCTCGGTGCAGTGTTGGGAATCAAGAGGGAATTCTCTGAGTGGGAGGTTGCGAGGGAGGCGTTCTCACCCTCCCTTACAGCAGGCGCTCAGAGAGGTTAGGCCAATTAACCACAGCCACACAGCCTGTAAAGAACTGTTTCCCGCACTGTGAATCCATCTCTTGGAAGGCCACATTTGGGGTTTTTGTTTGTTTGTTTGTTTTTGTTTTGTTTTGTTTTGGCTGTGAACAATAGATACGTAATCATACCTTTTCCAGGACCTGCCTGGATACCAAAATAATCTCACGCACAAACTACTTTTCTGCTTCTGTTTTAAGATGAGCCCAATAATACCAAAAGCATGTCAAAGGAGGAATAGGGAGAGGGTAGGAAGGCAACAATGAATCAAGAATTTTCTAGGTGTGCGGTGGTCTCACACACCTCGCTATGTCCCTTAAGGCTTAGAACTCACTGCAGGTGAATATTATTTCACTGATTTATAAACAGAGAAAATGAGGACTCGGAAGGTTAGAAAACTTGTTCAGTATCATAGCGCAAATGAGAGAAGGAGCTGGGATCCAAACCAGGCGTGTCTGATTTCAGAATTCACGCTCTGTCTGCCAGCACGTGAAGCTAAACTGATGGGATTGAGCTGCCAAAGTCGAGCCGGGACAGGGGCGGCTCTTTAAGGACATTGGGTCCAGTGGCTTTGCCATGGACTACAGGGACATGAGGGGCTCCAGGAACCTCCCTGTGTTTTGTGAAACCACGTGTCCATGTGAAGTGTGTATTCATGGAGGGAGGCTTCAGGTTGACAGTGAGAAGCTGAAATTAATTTGACACTCTGATATATTTCAATACCAGTTGGTAAACCAGGAAACAGCTGCCCAGGGAGGGGAAAAGGTATTCCCAAGCTTTGGCTGTTAGTGGCAGAGCTGGGACCCCTTCTTCAGTGTCCTGACCCCAGGCGACACTGAATATTGTCCCTCCGCTCAGCCTGAGCTGTGACCTGAGTTGGTCAAACATGGAGGGCAAAGGTCAGGATATAGGAGTTACCTATTTAGAACCTGACCGGCCAGGCTGTCCTTGATGGACCCATGGCTAAGTGGCCTCAGAAAGCACCAAGGTGAGCCACCCTTGCCTGAGAAGGGGAGAACAAAGCGTCAATTGGCGTTTTATCAAAGTTCAAAGAGGTTTCCATCTGAAGTGTGAGAAAGGGCTGGAGAGATGCTTTGTCTGAAAGGGCAGCTTCTGAGCCTCTTATCTCCCCCAGGTTTATAATTTCACCTTGTTTCTCCTCCCAGCCTGCCATGCTGGTCACCGTAGCCGAAAGAGCACTCGATGGAAGAAAGACAGGTCTGTGCTCACAGGAACAATCTCTCTGTTGTCCGTTGAATGCCACCGAATATGATAAGTGAAATGTCTATACGGCAGACAGACTCCACTGGTCTGGGTATTTATGCCCTGGCCTGAGCTGTCGGTGTGCTCGGCCAGCGGGCCAAGAGGCAGGTTTGAACTTCTTTGACGAGTCAGGACTCACTGGGACGTGGTAACGGATCTTCTAATGTCATCTTTGTGTGGTCCTTTGGCTTCCCCCAGCCCGTCCCCACTCCTGCTCGGGCTGGTCCTGGGAGGAAGGCCAGGCAAGGGGCAGGAAGCCCAGCGGGGAGGAGGAAGGGTCCAGACAAGATGAGGTCCCAGGCCCTCTGACTGCTGATGCGATACCTTCCTACCAAATAACGCAGACTCAACCACCAAGTCCATTTACAGACCCTGGTTTTCAACCACTAAGCCAGTTTACGGATGTGGTTTCACCTCCCAGGGGACAGCTTGGCTGTGTTTGGAGACATTTGTCCCAATTGGGGGGCTGTAACTGGCATCCGAGGATAAAGGCGAGGGATGCCAATAAACATCCCACAGTGCACAGGACAGCCCCCATGGCACAGAGTTATCCGGTTCAAAATACCAACATTGCCAAGGCTGAGAAACGCTGGCCCGGGGGCTGCAGAGTAGCCTCAAGGAGACCCAGCGCTCACTGGTGACCCACTACCCTGGTCGCCAGTGATGTGCCCACAGCCAAGAACTATCCAGTGTAAAATGCCAATAGTGTCGAGGGGAAGAAACCCTGATTTAGGGTGTTTCGGTTCTAAGCAACAGCAAGCAGCTCCAGCCAACCCAGGTATGGAGCGGGTAGGGCAGCAGAGAGTGGGGAGGAAAGAACTGGCCAGATCTCATAAAGGGCAGGACCGGGCTGCTCAGCGTGGAGTGTGCGGAGACCTGTGGCAGCTTCCTCCAAGTGCCACTGCAGGCTCAGCCGGTTTCTGCCCTTTTGCCGTTAGCAGGGGGATGTGGATTCCCTGGGGAGAGAGAGCCTGATTGGCTGAGCTGGGGGCTTGCACCTGGAGAAGTCGGGACACCTCCAGACCTGCATACCAGGGGCAGGGCCTGGCCCCGAGAGGACCCCACAGCACCCAGAGCAGAAGGGGGCTGTGCGCTGGGTGGGCAGAATCGGCGGGTGCCTCCCACAGCTGTCGTGCTACTAGTGGCCTCGTAAGAAAGGCCATGGGCTCTGCGCTATGTGACTCCACCGAGGGGCCAAGCTGGGCTGAGATGGTCAGGAAACACCCGGGGAACTGAAGCAAGGACATCCCAAGATGCAAAATGCACTAGGATTGATCTGAAAAAGAATATGCCCGTATCTGGTCTGGTGGCCTTTCATTTTCTGTTTTTCAGCCAACTCTGCATTTCCCATTTCATGTGTTAATTGGACATTTTCTGGGTACCCCTGGTGTCAAGAAGCTGTGCCAGGGAACCGAACACCAGCAGGTGCTGGCCTTGCCTGGGAAGAGCTGATAGTCTAATGAGGGTGAGAGAGATGCAGGAGCGGGGACAAAGGAGAGGAGGGAGAAAGGGAGAGAGAGTAAAGATGCCAAAGGTGGTACAGTCAGTGGAGGAAGCAGCGCCGGGGAAAAAGGGAGACCTTGCAGTCAGCCTGTCTTGGAATGCTGGGCTCTGCCTGGGACATGGAGTCTCCCATGGACCCACACCCCCGTCGGCAGCAAGGAGGAGGACAGCCCATGACAGCCCGGGGAGAGGGTGCTGCTGCTGCCAAAGACATCGTCGTGTCCCCAGAGCTGCATTCCGGCGCGGATGTTGTCCCGCTGTTCCCCGCGTGTGTTCGTCTGCGTGGGGAGCGTCCTCCCCCGGGACCCTCCTCCTGCCCCAGTTCTCCAGAGGCCACCGCTGTGTTGGCAGGAGAGTCCCCGCATCTGTTCTTTTTATTTGTTCTGTTAAAGAAAAAGGCCCATGGAGGGTGCGCGGGCTATCCAACCCACCGGTCACAGGGCAATTATTTATTACGAGCCTTGAATGCTTTCCTGACTGTATAAGGTTTTATTGTGTTTTTATATGGAGGGCAGGCTTGGGGAGTCGTTTTGGGAGCCGAGAGCGGGGAGGGAGAAAGAGCTTGCAGGGATCATTCTGGGAGTTAAAAGTTCACCTCTCGAACAGAAGTTCAGGGGCAACGTGAGCTTCTAGGGGCTCACCAGGAGTTCCCACTAGCGTTTCACCCTCTGTGGGAAGCTATAAGGAAAGACGTTTTCCCCTTCCTTCCTACATTAATGGGATTGCTCCTCAAAATAGCACAACTGTTGGAGTCTGAAAGAAGAGCGGTGAGCATGAGGTGGCTGGGGCAAGGCGCTCTCTGCTGCAGCCAGCAGCAGGGGACTGTCCCCGACCTCTCTGAGTGGCTCTGAGGGCCTCAGTCCCCCGGGCATGAACGGTTCCTTGGCCACCTGTGAACTCTCCACTACGCCGTCCCCTAGCACTGCCGCGTGACAGACGCGTTTTCTTCTTGAGTTGGACTTGAGTGACCTCTTTCCTGACATACCAGCACACGCATGCGCACGCACACTGAGTTCCACCCATCCTTGAAGGCTCACATCGGTCCTCCCTTTCTTGTAAGGCCTATAGTTACCGCCCCACTCCTCCCCTCCCCTCCCAGCCCTCCCCCTCCTCTCCCTCCTCGTCATCACCACTATTTATTTATTTATTTATTTTGAGACAGAATTTCACTCTGTTGCCAGGGCTAGAGTGCCATGGCATCAGCCTAGCTCACAGCAACCTCAAACTCCTGGGCTCAAGCGATCCTTCTGCCTCAGCCTCCCGAGTAGCTGGGACTACAGGCAGGCACCACCATGCCTGGCTAATTTTTTCTATATATATTTTTAGTGGGCCAATTAATTTCTTTCTATTTTTGGTAGAGATGGGGTCTCACTCTTGGTCAGGCTGGTTTTGAACTCCTGACCTTGAGCAATCCTCCCGCCTCGGTCTCCCAGAGTGCTAGGATTGTACAGGCGTGAGCCACCGTGCCCAGCCACCACTATTTATTGAGTGCAAACCATGTGGCAGGCAATCGGCTAAGTACTTCAGAGACATTATCTCAATTAATCCCCACAGAAGCCTTATTATTAGCTGTACATTTTAATAAATAAGATGTCTAAGGCTCAGAGAGGTTTTGCAACTCATTCAGGGTCACGCAGGCAGCAAGAAATAGAACCCAGCCTCGAGCCCAGGTAAGAGTGATACACATGCCATCTCTTAACCCCCAGGCTGGACTCCGGTGACACCCGATGCTGGTTCACACTCCCCAGAACTCTCTCTGGACTCCTTGCATACCGTCTGGTGCTGCCGGAAGCCGCACTGTCCTTTGAGCAAACTGCTTGGCCCCAGCGGAAAGTATATCTAGCTTTAGGGTTACTTTATGTGTGACCTTGGGCAAATTATGCTCTGCTTCGGCTTTCTGGACTGGAAAATGGAAATAAAAACACTTACCTTGCAGGGTTGCTGTGATGTTCAATGACCTATTACATTTAGAAGTTCTTGATAAACGAGAGATATAAAATATCATTATTTTTACTATGTCCTATCTCCGGTGCCTCTAAGTAGGGTCACAAGCTCCTGAGGGGCAGGCTCTGGGCAAGTACCTCATTATTTCCATAGAGTTTCTAGCCAGGGCGGAATACATAAACGACACTCAAAACGAAGTGGTTGACCTAATAAAAGAATCGTGTTTATAAACGTGCTTTCTCTATAATATTACCGAACTGCCCTCCGCGGGGCCCATGCTGTTCCACGCCCCCAGCAGCCGCAATGAACGAGCCCAACTGTTTCTGTGCCCTTTTACGACACCGTGCGTTAACCTGCATTTGGATGCTTGCCAATCTGATAGGCAAAAATTAGTATCTCGACATGATTTAAATTTGCACTTATCTTATTACGAATCAGGTGAAGCACAGTCTCCAGTGTTTCGCAGATGCTGGTGTATCCTTCCGTAGAAATGCCTGTAGACAGCTGCGAGCTGTTGGTCTTTTTCCTCATCGATTTGTAGGATATGTATTTGGGAGATCGAGGCAACGTAATTTGCGAATATTCTTGCCCAGTTTGTCACTTGTTTTTAACTTTGTTTATGGTGTAACATGTTTGAAAACAAAAGCACAAAGAAGCCAGGTCATAAGGCCTGGCAGAAATTTAGAAGAGTCCGTGCGAGCTCAGAATGTGTCTCCTCCACTGTGGATCACCGAGAGTGCGTGTCTCTATGCCAAGGGAAATACACAGATGCAGGAGAAATGAGGTGGAAACTTTTTTTCTGAAGATATATATTAAGTAACTTACACCATTACTTTATAGTAAAACAAACATGGATATAATACAGTACAGAATTCAACATTTGTATGCATTTTTCAAGCACAGCATTGAAATGGCGAAGAAATGTCACACTTGCATCTGGCTGCTTTGGGCTCTGACCTCAGGCACCCTGTTAGGGGTTTCTCAGTGGGAAAGTTTGAAAAACACTGCTCTCATGACAGCCAGTAAACCCAAGTTCTTGTCTCAGTTTTGCCCCTGATTAGCTGTGTGACTTGGATGAGTCCCAGCGGCCGTCGAAAGTGTCATAAACTGGAATATGAGCTCTGAGGGCAAGGGTTACTGTCTCCTGCTGACTCCTCGGTGCCTAGACACACACCTGGAACACGGCAGAGCCCCAGCAAGTAGATGTTGAATACAAACAGAATGACATGTTCAACATTTGCTTTATCTATAACTCTCCCCAAATATACTGTTTTCAGTTCTGTTGACACCTACGGGACTGTCACATGCTACAGAAGACTCTCAGTCCCTGCCCTTCCCCTAGCCAGTAGAAACAGACACCCCGGAGCCTGAGGATGTTGCAGGAACATTCTTTCTGGCTCCATGCCCCTCCCGACTCCATCCTTGCCTGGGTATGGTCGAACATCAAGGCCAGGACTGAAAACGTTTGTCGTGGGTTTCTAAGATCCCCTTACTCGTTCCTCTGTTATCTCCAACCACCGCCCCCACTCCGCGGGGGACCCTGGGGTGGTCCAGGCCCCATGAGACTATCAGCAAAGGCGGTCCTCTCACACCAAGGTGGTCCGACCCCTCTCCTGCACCCTGCCCTAAAGACACATGATCTGGGCTGTTTATGGGGTGTGGGCTCCGAGATGTGGGTGGTGGGCCCCTGAGCCACCGGCAGGCTGTAAAGTCTTAAATGTAGGCCTGTTTTCCAGCTACAGCCGCCACATCAAAAGGCCAAACTCCCTACAAACTTTGTCTTAATTAAAAAGTTACGGTAATCCTCAGGATAGAGGCTGCTTGGACACCCCTGCAGACAAAAGTTCTCTCTGTGGCCACAGACCAGGCCCTTCCACCCACCCCAGGCGCTATTAAAAGTGGGGTCTTGCTGTGGGTACCCCAGGCTCTGATGAAACAGGAGCAGAAGGGCCCCCTTCACTCCCTGCACTCGTAATTTGCTTTGGAGGGCCCTAGAGCCAAACATTGGAAAAGAAGCTCTGGCTTCTTGGACAGATTTCTTGTTCTCACATGTCCCTGCATTCTTTGGGGTCCTTCCCAGCTGTGTTTTCAAATATCTCAAGCCCACGGAGGCACATGCTGGAAAGCCATGGGCATGGGATACCTAAATCCTGTTCCCTATCTGCAGCCGTGGCAATTGATATTCCCATTTCGCTGATGGGCAAAACTGAGTCCTAGCAATGGGAAGGAGCTTGCCCACAGCCACCCAGTATACTGGGGACAGGACCGAAGCCAGCCCAGGGTCCAAGGACAGCAGCCTGCTCATAGCCCCCACTGAATCAGCCCACCGTATGAAAGCCACAGAGACAGCGACGTTCACTGGACCATCCATTTGCCCCCTACATTGGCCAGACCCCTTACAGGTGTGCAAGCCATGTGACCAGCCAGTGAAGTGTCCACCAGAGTGAAATGTGTCCCTTCCAGCTGCAGCAGGGAAAAGCCCATATCCGATTCTCCAAGCTCTCTTTCTCTCTGCCAGGACCGATGACAGCAATCCACGTAGTGACGTCTTCATGGGTTTGGGGCCTGCGTAAGTGGTCCCCCGCATTCTCTCACACACATAGTGGACTCGCATTGTGTATTTTTGCTGTGCTATGTCCTGGACACTTCTTTTTGCCTGTGGCACAGCAACCTAACTTAAGCTAACCAATATGCTAAATTAGCCAAAGAGCCCATGGTGTTTGCTAGGGCCCCAAAGAGCCCAAGGACAACCAAGGAGAAGTTTCATGAAGGAAATATCAGCTCAAACACAAAACAATACCTTTCAAAGAGACTTATATGGAGATGAACTGAGTTGCTTCGAAACACGGCGCCATCTCTGCTTTTGTACAGAGTCGTAGCTGAGGCTGCATGGCTTTCAGCAGGAGGAAGGCAGAGTTGAATCCAGTGGAGCGGGGTGAGGATTTACCTCATTGTACTCAGGGACCCTCTCCCAGAAGCTCACCTATGTGTGAATTGTAAAGAGGCTCTCTCTCTCTGGGGGGGTGAATTATCATCCAAAGGCTCTACTTTTGGTGGATGAATTTTTTTTAAGGCCTCCTTATGATGAACTAGCAAGTTGGAAGAGCAAGGTAGGTGTCATCTCCACGTGCCCCTAGGCTGGCATCATTGTGCAGTGCAAAACCATGCAACTGTATGTAGCAATCATTGTCTCAGCACTTTACATGTGCCATCTCATGCTTTTACTTTCTGCAATGATTCAGCAGGATGAGTGCTATCATCTCTATTTAATGAAATGAGTAAACTAAAGCTCAGTAAATTGCCTGAAGTCACACAGCTAGTAAACAGCAGAGTTGTGGTTCAAATCTATTCTATTTGCTTCCAGGTCCAGTGCTCTTTCTACCACCCTGCAGTTGCCCCTATTCAACCTGGGAGTCTATGCCCAAGGTCATCCCATGAGCAAAGGTTAAGTGACTTTCCCAAGATCAAAGCCAGGACTCAGGCCAACAGAGCTGGAATCCTAGGCCCAGGCTGCTTGCTTCCACGCCCCCAGAAAATGCAAGAAAAGTGAAATGTCCAAAGCTGTGATAAGCAGGGACTATTTGCAATGCTCCGAGTCTTGCTTTAGTGGAAATACTTAAGGTAGTGTCAAAACAAAATCTATTGTTTCAGCTACAAAGACACTCACAGGGGCTGGGGAAGGATGAGATGAAGTATTTGCTTTTACAACCAACCAATATTCTCCCATTTCAATCCCCAACAGTGTCTGAGGATTTGGGCCCTGAATATCAAATACAACACACTTAATTTTCTCAAATACCACTAGTTAGGAAAAGAGCAAAAGAAAAGCAGAGTAATTTTCTTCCTCATCTCCTGCTAGAGGTGATTGGATTGCAGGAGTCTATGGAGGGAGAAGCGATTCTGTCTCTTGGATAGCGGAATGGAGCACCTCCCCATTTATTCCTGAGAACACGACACCACGTTCACGTTCCCGAAATGAGAAATCAGTAGAAACACAACTGGGTAAAGAGAAGGAAATTAAAAAGAAAATCACCAATCATTTGATTATGTGACAACATGTGAACACTCACATACTTGGTTGTACTCTGCAAGTGTATAGAAAGGAAGATCATTTAAAATAAAAAAAAAGGTGCTGGTTTCAGCATGTTTTCTGTACGAACGGGCTATGGCAGCTGGAAAGGAGAGTGTCCTGAAACAATGGACACTCGGCACTTTCTTTTGTGCAAGGTCTGTGGAGTTTACGAAGCGCTTTCAGACGTGCTGTTTTTCTCTCCCATGTTCTGGCTCATGCTGGGCTCTCCAGCTGCCCTCAGCCCTCTACCCTCCTTCCTGCTCCATGCGTTATGTACACCAGACTGCCAGCGGTCTCACCCCTGGCTGTGCCATGTGCACCGCAGACGGAAGCTTACCTGCACACACTCCGCATGCTGGTTCTCAGGCAGATGCCTGGGAACCTTCCTCACTCTTAAGACGTCCTTCGGCTCTAGTGCCACATCCTCCTGCAGCTGCCCTGAGTGTTCCTGCCTTGGTGGGCTATCCTCCTTCCCTGTTCTCCTGTGCCCTCTGTGTCTCTCCGTCCATGCAACCGCCAGGATCTGATCACAGAGCTTGCTCCTCTCTAGGCAGAGCAGAGCCCCTGGAGAGCAGCGAACCGTCTCTTCCTAGGTGGACATTACACCTAGCACGGAGCATGGCTCAGAGTCTGCACCCAGGGATTACAGGGTGAATGAATCCCCTGAGGGTGTGTCATTGTTTCTATTACACAAAGAAACTGAGGGTCATGGGGGCCGGGCGATGTGTCCTATGTCCCCACTGAGTTAGAGGTGGTAGCTCTTCCAGGTAGCAATTCTTGGCATTCCCACTTGCTGTGGAACGTGGGGTCCCTCATGGAACACAGAAACTAGGGTGTGTTTGAGGTCATGCCTCTTGGCACTGGGCTTCCCTCCTCTCTTACAGCCTGAGTTATCTTCGGGTTAAGAAGCCATGTGACGCAGCGTCACTGCCCAGCATTCTCTGCACCAGGGGACAGGTATGGGGGAGCAGCACAGGGATCTGGGGGTAAGAGTCTCCCATTACGGACTTCAGGGTGAAGAGATTAACCAGGGTCAGGATGGGGCCCCAAATTAAAGGAATAAAGTTATGTCAACCCCTTTAATCAATGTGTGCTTATACAGTCTCAAGTATAAGGACACTTTCTGTCTCCTATTTAAAAAACAAGATTGAAAAGGGGAGATGAAATTATGAAAAGGGATAAAACAAAAGAAAAAAAATAACATTCAAGAAGGAACTGGGTAAAATAGTAAGAACTGCCCGTGGTGGAAAAAGCAAACACAAAAGAGTGGAAAAACACAACCCGAATGAGGGTTTGACTCATTACAGCTGCCAGAGGCTGCCAGCAAATGATCTGAGGCCTTCCTCCCTGTAGGGAGACCTTGTGTGAGGCCAAGAAAGCTGCTCATTCAACTCCTGAATGCCTACTATGTGCGTGCCCCCCAGGACACAAAGGATGCCACCAAAACGACAAGGAAACATAATAAGGATACACTGGGATAATTCTCAGTGCACTGTGGGTGCCCAGCAAGAGTGATCCTCTCTGCCCACAGGAACTGGGAACAGAGCAAAGAGACACCTGAGCAACCCAGAAGGGTGAGGGTGACAGGTGGAGAGATGGGGGAAAGGTCCCCAGCGGAAGTAGCCACACAGGAACAGGCAGCAAAGGCCAGAGCTGGGAAAAGGACTGAGTGATAAGTTTGCAGATCTGTGAGAAGTTTGTTATGGCTGGAAGGAGAGGCTGAAAAAATGATGTGGATGCTCAGTCCTGCTTCTTGAATGCTTAGTATGTGCTGGGCCTTGACCCAATGCACCACACCACTCGCTGAGCTAATCGGCACGGCATTGGGGTTGGCAGTGTTTATTACTACCCCCATTTTAGGGATGAGAAGATTAAGTCACTGAGGTTAGGTGACTTGCCCAAGATCACAAAGTTGGTGTGTACCCAGACCCACGTCCATCTCTCTAAACCCGTGTTCTAGATATTACGATGTCTCTCAAGGTGCATCAGTCACCCATGGCTGTGTAACAAAGTACCCCAAAACTTATCAGCTTAAAACAACAGCTTCTCCGCACATTTATAGTGAACTTATCTTCGACAAAGTTGCCAAGAACTTACAGTGAGAAAATGACAGTCTCTTCAATAAATGGCCCTGGGAAAACCGGATATCCACATGCGGAAGAATGAAACTAGACCCTTATCTCTCACCATATACAAAAATCTAATCAAAATGCATTAAAGACTTAAATCTAAGACCTGAAACTATGAAATTACTAAAAGAAAACATTGGGGAAACACCTCAGGACATTGGTCTGGGCAAGGATTTCTTGAGTAACACTCCCAAAGCCCAGGCAACCAAGGCAAAATTGGACAAATGGGATCACATCAAGCTAAAAAGCTTCTGCACAGCAAAGGAAACAATCAACAAAATGGAGAGACAACTCAATAGGAAAAAATCAAATAATCTGATTAAAAACTGGGCAAAGGATCTGAATAGACATTTCTTGAAAGAAGACATACAAATGGCCAACAGATATATGAAAAAATGCTCAACATCTTTAGTTATCAAAGAAATGCAAGTCAAGACTACAATGAGGTATCATCTCACCCAGTTAAAGTGGCTTTTATCAAAAAAACAGGCAATAACAAATGTTGGTGAGGATGTGGAGAAAGGGGAACCCTAGTATACTGTTGGTAGGAAGGTCAATTAGTGCAACCACTATAGAGAACAGTATGGAGGTTCTTCAAAAAACTAAAAATAAAACTACCATATGATCCAGCAATCCCGCTGCTGGGTATATATCCAAAAGAGGGGAATTCAGTATATCGAAAAGATACCTGACTCCCATGTTCATTGCAGCACTATTCGCAATAGCCAACATATGGAATCAACCTAAGTGTCCATCAGCAGATGAATGGATAAAGAAACTGTGGTACATACACACAATGGAATATCATATTGCCACAAAAAAGAATGAAATCCTGCCATTTGTCACAACACGGATGGAACCTGAGAATGTTAAGTGAAATAAGCCAGGCACAGAAAGACAAATCTCACATGTTCTCACTCATACGTGAGAGCTAAATATTAAACACATTGATCTCATGGAGACCGAATAGAATGATGGTTACCAGAGGCTGGGAAGGGTAGCAGGGGATGGGGGGACAAAGTGGGGATGGCTAATGGGTGCAGAAACATAGTTAGATAGTTAGCTAGAATGAACAATATGAGATAGCACAACAAAGTGAGTACAATCAACAGTAAGGGTATACTTTAAAGTAACTAAAAGAGGGAAATCGGAATGTTCTTAACACAAAGAAATGTTAAATGTCTGAGGTGATGGATATCCCAATGACTCTGATTTGATTAATTCACATTGTATGCCTGTATCAAAATATCGCATGTGCCCCATAGAGATATACAACTATTATGTACACATAATAATTTAAAAAAATAAATTTAAAAAAAAAGCAACAGCTTCTGAGAGTTGGGACTCTGGGAGTGGCTTCACTGAGTGGCTCTGGGTCAGGCTCTCTCCCGAGGTTGCAGTCAAGATAGCAGCCAGGCCTCCAGGCATTTCACAGCTTGACCCAGTTAGAGGATCTGCTTTTGAGCTCGCTCATGCAGCTGTTGGCAGGAGTCTGTTCCTCATGATGTGGGCTGTCCGTAGTGCTGCCCCAGACATGGCAGCTTGCTTTGCTTCCTCCAGAACAAATGGCCCAAGACAGAGAAAGCACTACCAAGACAAAAGTACCTTTTATGCCCTACCTGGAGTGACATGCCGTCACTTCTGCTGGATGCAGTGGGTCACACATACCAACGCTTGTGCATTGGGAGGGGACTGTCAACACCAGGAGGTAGGGATCTGGGGCCGTCCTAGAGGCCGCCTACCATGCATGGCACCCTAAACTATTTGGACTTTATTCCAGCAAGAAATGGGGATCTGATGTTTCAGTTCATCTAGAGGGAGTTTCAAGGGCAGAATTTTATTGCAAAATGCACATAGAAAAGCCCAGTTTGACCCCCAGTTGAGAGGCTCAGCTGCTTTTCCCTTCCAAACAGCATGAGCTACAGTTCACCTACAGTTCCCTGACTCTGCATCAACGCTGTCAAAAGCTCTCTTTGCACACAGTAGGTGCTCTCTGCTGTACTGGCTAAGTTGAATCCAGCTGCAGCTGCAGCTCTGGGGACCCCAGGCAACTCAATCATGTTCAGATCTCCCTAAGCCCCATGTGCCCTCTTCCTTAGACCGGCTCGTATTTATTCTTTGAAATTGTCACCGACACCCCCACCGGCCGCCCTCCATAGCAGGGGCTTCCCGCAGACCCACAGCAATCCGGGTGGGCATGAGCAGGCTGCTCTGAAAAGCCTGGCTTCTCTTTCTGAGAATTTTATCAGTGTACAAAAATAAACAGAGCTCGCGGGGCCCTTGATGTCTCAGAGCTGCATTTTAATTGCTGCTTCTTTCCGAGAAGACAGGCCAGCCTTGCTTCCTGGTAGACACACTCACAGGAATGGAGCTGAACTCTGGGTGTCGGGGCCAGAGCATCCTGGAGTGTGACTGACCAGTTTGCAATTAGCACTTCATTAGAGGGACAACTTTTGTTGACAGAACCAAGACTGGCTCCTGGAGCAGGGAAAGAAATTAACATCTCCTGCCTGCCCACAGAGTGATCTTTCTAGAACCTGAGTCTGACCACAGTGCTTCTTGCTTACAACTCTTCTTACTCCTCCACCCTTCAAGATCAATGGTGTCTTGTCCTCGGCCTGGCTTACAAGGACCGCCACAGTCTGGCCTCATTCAGGCCTCCACCCGCACCGGTCCTGCTGCCTTCATTTTCTGCCGCAGTCAGATTCAACTATTTGCAGCCGGCGAATGATGGATGCTGTCTTTCACCTCATCTCTGCCTCGAATGCCCTTCCTTTCCTAAATAACATCTATTCCTGCTTCAGAATTAATCTTCGCCCTCCCCGTTCGTCATCTGGGAAGTCTTCCATCAACCACCCGAGCTGAATTGCATTCTCCTCTTCTTGCTTCCATGACAGCGAGACGCTGGTGCTGCGCCTTGAACACTGGCTGCTTCCTGGACGTCCTAGGCAGTGTCCCCACCCCAGCTAGACCCTGCACCCACATTCAGGAAAGCTGGCTTGTGAAGCTGGTCACATGGGGTGTCACCATGGGAGTGAGGAATGACCTGCGCAGGGCAGCCCGCGGCAGCTCAGCAGGCTCAATGAGCCCCTCTTGCCCTGCATCCCCGTGATCCCTAGCGGCGAGCCTGAGCTCCTGCCCTCCTCGCTCACAGACAGAGGTGGTCCGGGCAACACAGCCATGATGCCTTGATGTCCAGGGCGACCCTGCCTTGTACCAGCACAGGACTCCTGGGTCTAACTGACCCTGGCATCTGTGGCCAAGGCTCTGTTCACAACTCCACAGCCGTCATTCATGCGGGTGCACAGAGCATGGCGGGAATAGCAAGGACTTTGCATGGACGTGCTGTCAAATCCCATCATCACAGTGAGAAGTGTGGTCTTCCGCCAATTCATTAAACTCACGGGGTTTCAGCGTCCTAGCTGGTGAGGCGGATCTCACGACATTCCCCATGGTGGCTGTGAGGGTAACAGGAAAGAACACCGAGCATCGCCCCTGGCTTCAGGAGATTTCTCTGGGAGTGGGCTTCCAGAAAGCTTCAAGCCCTAGGGGATTTGGGTCTTAAAGTCACGGTGTGGACTTGGAGCAGCGCTAACCCTGCGCGGTACCACAATCCTGCCCCTTGCAATGAACCAGAACCTTGTTCCAGGTGAGCTCTCACCTGCCAGGGCTGTGGGGGTCGGGGTAGGGGACAGGAACTGCCAGTAACTCACAGGACCATGGCGTTCTCCAAGCCTTTTTTGCCAGGAACTGAGAAGCCTGTTTACACGGGTGCCCCCTGTGGTCTCTTCTCCTTAATAAGCCTTCGGAAAATGACGCTCAGTGGAATGGTGTGTGTGCATTTGTAATTACAAAGACCAGGCTGGTTTTCCACAATCTGTGCTGTTAATTTCTCAGTCACAGGCACGGAAATAGCAAAACGTCCCAAACGGTCCTTGTTGAGTGTGTTCCCGAATAGCACTGTGTAGTGCTTCGTGTTTACAAGGCACTTTTATCCCTCTCCTCGAGAAGGCAGACCCACTGCTGTTGGAGCCACAGAGCAGAAAGGACCTGGCTAAGGCGGCACGGCATGTAAGAAGCCTGCGTCCCCTTTCTCTTGTGGGCAAGCCGAGTGCCCCTCGATAGCAATCTCTGGCATAGGAAGAAGGAGGGATGAAGCAAGACGTTCCCAGAACCGAGGCTGCTTCCCCTAAGGGGCGGGCGTCCTGCCACAAGAGATGGCTCATCGGGAGCCACCGGGTGAAAACCCACATTCAAAGAAAGGCTTCCCAGTAACTGAGACCCAGCCTGAGGCTTCCAGGAGCTGAGCCTCAGATGGAAGGAGGGCAGGCTGAGCTCTCCGCCAACCCTTTGAAACTGAGCCTGTGGGTGAAGTCAGGGCAATACATTCATAGGCATGTGGGGCCCTATCCACGTCTGGGGTGGGAAACCCACCCGAAAGCTGTTGAAATACAGGGGCCAGCGCTGGTTTTGCAGAACAGTGACTCTTTGAGTGGAAGGTGTTCGAGAATTAAGTTTCCCCAGCGTTCCCAGGGCTGAGACTTAAAGCCAAGGGGGCTCAGGGCCCCCATGCCTGAGGGAACTGCTGATAGGTCCCTGCTGGCTAAAAGTGATGACATTGGCAAGAAACTGATCTTTCTGGGGAGCAGGGGCTCAACAGCACTCAAGTGCAGAACACAAGGCAAGTTGTGTTACCTGCCACAAAGCCCCAGCTGGCAGGCCTGGGGGCATGGGGGACAGGGACCTCTTGGTATCTGATGTCAAGAGTCCCAGCCCAGACACTGAAGGAGGAGACCGATGGAGCGAGACTGCTTATCTTGTCTTGTCTCCTCCTTCATATGGAATCAGAACATGCTCAGGCCAGAGGCAACAGACATAGTGATTCATTTCCTCTGTGTCCTAGACAGGAAAATGGAGACCCTGCAGCCACAGGAGGCTTGCCCCTGGGTGACAGAGAGTCAGACGTGGGACTACAAACCAGGTCTCCAGAGTCCCCAGCCATGGCTGGTCTGCACCAGGGAAAAAAAATCACAAACCAGAACCTCCAGCCCTTTGTCACCATGTGGCAGGCCACAGCCACAGCACACCTCCATCAGTCCCCTTCATACTCTTTTTGCAAGCCCTCCGAGTGGCATTCCCTGCTGTAAGCTGATGCTCACGCACAGATGTCTGGTCAAAGCAGGCTTCCACTGTTGGGTGGTATTTGTTTTAAAGCTAAGGCACTTTGTGGCTCCCTAAGCACAGCTGCCCCTGCTAGTCAATGCCTGCCGAATGGTGAAGACCAAGGACGGCCAATGTGGGTGTCACCTGTGCACGGCCAGAGATGACCCTGGGGGCAGCCGCTCACTTGAGCTCCAGCAGCGCAGGTCTAAGCAGCAGCTCAGGTCCTACAAGGTGGGGTAGGCACAAAAGGAGGCAATCCTGAACATGGAGGTGTTGCAGTCGACTCCAGCTGCTGTGGCAGATGCACCATAGACTGGATGGCTCATAGACAACAAAAACCTGCTCCTTGCAGTTCTGGAGCTAGAGGTACGAGATCAGGGTGCCAACATGGTCGTGTTCTGGTGAGGATTTTTTCTAGTTGCAGACAGCTGACTTCTTGTATCATCCTCACATGGCAGATAAAAGAGTGAAAGAGCTCTCTCAGGTCCCTTTTGTAAGGGCACTTACCTCATTCATGAAGGCTCCACTCTCATGACCTAACTACTTCCCAAAGGCTCTGCCTCCTAATGCCATCACACTGGGGACTTTGGAAGGACATAAGCATTCGATCCCATCCATGGGTAGGCTTGAGTTGGCTCAGGGTGGGCTGAAGTTGCTATAATTGCAAACAACACCTGATACATATTTACATATTTATGCATAGGCATTTGTCAAACAAGTGCATCCCTAGCTTTTATTAGACTTTCCACTGTCATCACTGGAAAGTTGAGGAAGCCACAGTGCAGCTATCTAAAGACCTCGTCCTGGCCCTGTCTGCATCCTCCTCTGTTGTCTCCTAGTGTTCCAGGCACACCTAGCCCCATCTGAGCTGGAACTCGCTTTTCTGACTTAAAAACTTAAGTTTTCAGAGTCTTGGTCATGGCTAGGTGATCTTGGCTGCTGAAAACTCAGTGACCTTTTTTTTAGTGACTGTTCTTCCTGTAGGATGTCCTTCTATTTTGTGCTGTGGCAATGGGCACGAGGGGCTGCAGCGGAAATGTAAGAACAGGGGCTTCCAGAAAGGAGATTTAAACTCTCTTTGGTACAAATAATCCTTACTTCTTGAAGGGCAACCTGAAAAACAGGCCCCCTTTGGGAGTACCGTGACACTTTCTGTGTAATGTACTTAAATGTCCCCTGGCAATTGGGACCTGGGGACAGCCTGGTACAGCAAAGCCATAGATGTGCCTGGGATGTGGTGGGAGCAGCAATATTCTGTCCTCTCTTTAAGCCTCTTTCAGTTAACAAAGGGCTTAGAATTTAAAAATAAAATAATAATTAGGTTGGGATCGTTCGTTACCAGGTCTAAGAAGAACTTTAGTTTTCTCAATGTGAAATGAGACTCTCAGACATACCACGGAGGTGATGTGGAAACCCAATTCTTTTGACTCTCCGTCAAATATCTACAAAGCCTCACTGAGAACTGGGCTTTGGGCCTGGAGAATTATAATTCCTCATATTCTTGTTGGGATGGTCACCATTTGAGAATGGTGTCATGGAATCAATCACATAAATGAAATGTAAAAACATCCCATTTTCTTGGATGTATTTTGTTGTTACTGCATCAGTTGGAGAGAACAGCCCCAAATGCAACCCTTTTGTGCAAATGTCTCCCTCGGTGACCTGGGTGAAGGTGTTTTTTTCTAAAGCACTTGGCTGCAAAGGACCTTGGAGGCATAGAGAATCAGTACTTTGGGCTACTCGAAAGGCACCCAGTCAAGTCTTCTCATTCTGTCACAGGGCCTTCTGGAGCCCAGGGAGAAAAGAGACTCAGACAGATGCTCTGTATCCGTCAGATTCTCCTGTTCAGAAAGTTGACACAATGGGCAAAGACAGAAGTCTGTAGCTAGGATGAGCACCAGGGTTTGACGGTCAGACAGGCTTGGGGACCTGGGTGGAAGTTTTTTATTTTGTCTTTAACGTTTCTGCTGGGGTGAATACCCTGATGCATCAGTGGATTTCCGAGTGGGGAGCGGTGTAGGTGAACAGAGATGCCATTTCTTGCCCTGGCCTCCTTGCAACCCTTTAGGCCCTTTGATTAGACTGAACCGAGTTGGTTCACTGAAATTTAAAAGAGCCCCGACCAGAACAAGAGGATTCAGGCACGTACAGGAATTAGAGTGTACGACCTCTGAGATCCCTTTAAGCAGAGGAGCTCTGATCTCAAGAGTCTTCAGTTTCAGGCCCCATAGCAGCCAGTGAGCCACGGCCAAGGCTCCTCGTGCCTGTTTCACTGGGGTTGAAGGTGGTCCCTGAGGAAAGGTCTTTGAGTTCTTTGCTGCTCATCAGACAGTCTGTAGCCAGCAGCGTTGGCATCAGCTGGGAGCTTGCTGGAGATGTAGACCCTCAGCTCCACCCACACCCCCGAATCAGAATCTGCATTTTCACAAGCTCCCCAGTGACTTCTACACACCTTAAGCTCAAGAAACACTAGTCTGGGAAACAGCACTCTTTGGACAATGAAGCAGGGGCTGCAAGTGGAGCCATGAGGATCTATCTGGTGGTAATCCCACCTCTAGAACGGGACTCCCCACATGGCCTTGGGAAAACCACAGCCGTGCTCAGAGCGGCTGCTCTCTCATCTGAAAATGAGGGGGCCGGACCAGATCATCTTTATTCTCTGCCCTTGCAGGCGTCTCTCCTCTGAGATGGGAGGGGGGAGCCCCACTCCGCTGAAGATCAGAGAGTTTCTTGCTGTGTAAAACACTCCCTAATCAGCCTATGTCAAGTCCCCCGCCCCCCGACTAACCACAGTGACAAGTCCCAAGAGTGCACCTTGTCAGGCTGTGAATAAAGTTCAGGCAGCTTGGTTAATTACCCTGACACCGACTAGAGTTAGCTACCCAGCAGCTCGGGAACTCGTCTTAATGATTAGAGGAACACACACGCCGCAGCTTCGGGCATAGCCACGCCTTTTGCAAGCTACAGTCTGATTTTGGAGCCTCAAAATCAAGCAGAGAGTTCCCGAGGGCATCGGGGCTCTAGGGAGGCATCAGGAGGTCCCCCTTGCTGGTTCCAACAGGGGTGTGAGGTCATTTCCCCAGTGTGTCATTAGTGAAACCTTGCAAGCACAAGCGCCAAGCCGGTTTCTTTCTCTCATGCTTCTGCTTAGAACCTGCCCACCATGCTCCACCGCTGTCAAGAAAAAGCCATGCAAATTGTGCCCCTTCTCATTCTCCAGCCACCTCTCCATCAGTCTTACCTCAGACCTGCCCTGGCCCCAGAGGGCTGCACCCGGTCCTCTGCAGAAGCCACGTGCTTTCTTCTATTGGCACATGTTGCTTCTGCTCAAAACATCCTTTCTGCTCTTGACCGTGATCCTAACGCATCCTGCAGCTTTTAGTGTCTGTGTTGTTTCCCCAGGAAGTTTCATGATCCCCATGTCCCGGCTGGGTGCCTGTATTTCTACAGAGTCCTGTGCTACATCAATTGTACTGGGCGCCATACTGTACTTTAAGACAGTTCTCTTCATGCAACAGTGAGCTCTGGGCTGGCAGCCTCATGC
The DNA here is from genome assembly GCA_963574885.1 of Lepilemur ruficaudatus. Classification (NCBI taxonomy): domain Eukaryota; kingdom Metazoa; phylum Chordata; class Mammalia; order Primates; family Lepilemuridae; genus Lepilemur; species Lepilemur ruficaudatus. Next base: position 52,533 of record CAUYRT010052000.1, on the reverse strand, counting down.
CTGACTTACTGACTGGCCAAGCCTCGTGAGGACAGGGGCTGTTTTCTGTGTCATTGACAACTGTATCCAAAGTGCCCAGTATATTGCCTGGGACATAGAAGATGCTCAGTAAATACCTGTTGAATGAATGAAGAGATGAATCCCCCATGCTGAGCGCATGTCTGGTGCAAGATGAGCAATCAGCAGTTGGTTTGGAGTGAATGGATGGACGGAGGGAGGTGTTTCTGCTTCTGGTGTAAAGTCTGGATATTGGTAACTCATGAGGAGGGGTTGCCCGACAGGCTGAGGCGCCAGGGTGCCTGCAAGCCCAACCAGTGCTGCAGAGGACTGACCCAGAGGAGGAGACAAGACTCGTCCCCTGACTGTGGGACCTGGGTGAGAGGCACAGAGAGGGGACTTCCTGAAGGGGATGCCTTTGACCAGGGGGAGGAGTGAGGGCTCCTCTGGCCCTGCCCAGAGCACGCAGACCCTCTCTCCTGGGGACTGTCTGCAGATCTAGAAGGCCAGTCCCAGGGCCAGCCTTTCTCCTGGACCAAAAGATAGAAGGGAAGAAGGGCTTTCTCTAGGCAGGGTCTGCAGAAAGGAGAAAATGTGCTCAGTTCCCGCAGCTATAAATAACAGCTCACGTCAGAACCCACTGCCTGAGGACCTGAGCCCACAGCTCTTCCTAAGCATCAAGCTTTGCAGCAAGCTTGGGAGTTTTATTTGTTTAAAACAAAGTCCATTGTAAAATATCCATTTCTTTACATGTGGAAGCAGCAGTGGGATAATAGTTCAGTGTCCATAAGCCAAAGTCAGGGGGAAAGGGATTGGGGTGTTTCTGGAAGACTCTTCTTTTCTCGGCCATTTTGGTTCCAGTTGCCAGCGTGTCCCTCGGGGCCCAGGGCTGGAGAAGAAGAAGGGCTGAGCTTTATTTACTTTGTCACAGGAGACTTCTCTCCCTCCTTCTGCCCTTCACTCCATCCCACCCTTGCTTCCTTCTTTTTCTTCTTCTCTAGCAGCCCACTAGCCTGGCCAGGCAGCTTCCCGAGGAGCTGTGCTGAAAGGTTTCTTCGCATGTGACCAGAGGCGCAGAGCAGAGCGGGCGACATGGGATGAGGGTTGAGCATCCGGGTTCACAAGTCGGACACATCTGGGCTTAAGCCAAGCCTCGCTATTTACGAGACACTTGACCTCCCCGAAGTGTTTAGTGTCTCTGAGTCTCCATTTTCTCATCTGTACTTTGGGAATAATAACAGTGTTAATCATGTGGGAATTGTATGAAGGACTGAGATGAATACAAGCAAGGTATTTAGTGTGAACTGAAATAAAATCTTAAGGCTCCCCCTCAACCGGCTGACTGAATGCACCCCACTCCTGGCCAAGGGGATATCCTAAAACTAAAGTGTCTGCCAGGAGGACGGAGGTCAGACATGCCTTATCATGCCCCCGCTCCCTTCTTGGGGACATCCTTTGCAACCCATTAACAGGCCTAAGGGTATGCAAGACAAACCTGCAGGTCTTAATTTGCACAACAATAATATGTCTGATGGCTTGTCTCTGATTGACAGAGCTCCTTATCTTAAAACATTCCAAGCCTTTGGACAAAGCTTCGTGTCTTTTACCAACTACAAGTCAAAGAATCCTAAAACCCACCTGTAACCTATAAGCACCTGCCCCCTTAGAGATGGCCCACCTTTTCGGGCCAAACCAATGTATGCCTCCCACATATTGCTTTATGACTTTACCTGTAACCCCTGTCTCCCTGCAATGTATAAAACCAAACTGTAACCTAACCACTTCGAGTCCACTTGCTCAAGGCTTCTTGGGAGTGGTTCCGGGTCATGGTCCTCAAATTTGGCTCAGAATAAATCTCTTTAAAATTATTTTACAGAGTTTGGCTTCCTTTCTTTTAACATTAGTATGGGATCACGAACCCTATCCACAACTCCAAAATTAGAATGTTCTGGAAACCTACAGCATTTTTTATAACTCACTTGGCAGTAGAATCTGACATCATCTAAACTCGCTTGGCAACAAAATCTGACCTGAACTGATATAAAACTATTTAGAGTTGTTACTGTGACTATTCATGTGTTTTGCTGTAGAAATAGTGATGTGTCTGATTATAGGGTGATATCTCAACACCCACTGGGAGAATTAGGTAATGTAAGCTATAGGCACCATTTTACCTTTCTAAAATCCAGAATGATTTTATCTCCAAAATCAAAACAAGATTTCACACAAACGATGTGGATCTATGGATTACCTACCTGGCCATGTGCCTGCTCAGTTCTTAACAGGTATTACCCTTTCTACTTTCAGAGTTTGCCCAAGGGCACTCAAAGACTTGGTTGCATATGGGACCATCCTCAGGTATTATTTATTCCACAACCGTGACCTTGACCAAAAATATCTCTCTGACTGTCTAACTTGAGCTTCCTCCAATAGAAATCCATTTCTTTGGGTTGTTCAGGATCTTCGGTCATGGGGAGACCACTTATAAAGTGGAAACTGGTTCAGGGACAGTTGGAAATGAAAGGTACTCATAGTCATCAAAGGTCCCTGGCCCCCCAACTGTTTGCCAAACCATAGGGAGCAAAGGCTCCTGTCCCCGTAAAGGTTCGCTGAAAAATCACTGACGTGAGGCAGACTGATTAATAGGAGGAAAAATATACAAATGTATTTTAACATGTATACATGGCAACTCTTGGGATGAAGATTCAACTCCTCAATGAGGTACAGAAGTTTTTAAAGAATGGGGTTTGAAAGCAGAAAAACAGGTTTTGGGACAGAGAAAGGAAGAGGATTGAGCAGCTAGCACAGGTGGTCTTGTTACGTAAGTGAAACCTTACAGGTAGCAGCCCTCAGGCAGAGTAGATGGTAAATGTTTCTTTTCAGACCTTTAAAAGTGTCAGACTCTCAGTTAATCTTTCCCACAGCAGGTAAGGGGAGACCTGGCTGTGTTAATGCAGATTCTCTACAGATGTGAATTTCCCTGCACAAGAGCTATCTCAGAGACTCCTGGTAGCCATCTCAGTATATGTCAAAGAAATATATCCTGGGGTAAAATATTTCTAATTTCCTTCATCCTCACGCACCAAGGAGAAGGTAAGAGACAAGACACGGAATCATGATGGTGAAAAGGGGACCCACTGGGTAACATCCGTGGTTCTGCACCCAGGTCCAGCTCTGGAAGTTAAATGGAACTTTGACAAATGGGAAATTTAAAATATATAGAGAGGGTGAATGAAGCAAGAAAATTCCCAACATACTCTCCATTCTCAAGTTTTTTTCTCTCAAAAGAATACTAAAAGACACAAATCTAATGTAATTAACATAGGATTAAAAGGTCAAGTAGTATGTACGTAAAGGAGTAAGAATAAGTTAAGGGAAGTTGCTATGGTTGAATCAGAAACCTAGCTTTGAGCTTCCTGGCAGCCAAAGAAAAAGGGAAAACATGATGGTTATGTTTTCTCATAGCATGTGTTTTGGGTATCTATTATTGCGGAGCAAACTGACCCAAAACCCAATGGCTTATAATAATCATTTTACTTTGATCATGATTTTATGGGTTAGGGATTTGGGAAGGGTCTGGTTGGGCAGTTCCTCTCTACTATGCATGGCACCAGCTGGTATTGCTGAAACTGGAGGATCAACTTCCCAGATGGGATATTGAGTCCTACGTCTGGTGCATCACTGCTCCTTGCCTTCTCTCTGTCTCTATGCAGCACCTCATCCTCCAGGTGCTGTGGAGTTTGGGCTTCTCATTACCTGACCATCGTAGGGTACTTGCACTTTCTACTTGACAACTGGTTCCTCAGAGGCAGAAAGTGGGAGCTGCAAGACCAGTTAAGGGCCATGCTCAGAACTGTCGCAGCGTCACTTCCATCAGTTTCTCTTGACCAAAACAGTCAGAAGATCCACCCAGACTCAAGGGGCTAGAGAAATAGATCAAAAATATCTCTCTGACTATCTAACTTGAGCTTCCTCCAATAGAAATCCATTTCTTTGGGTTGCTCAGGATCTTCGGTCATGGGGAGACCACTTATAAAGTGAAAACTAGTTCAGGGACAGTTGGAAATGAGAGGTACTCATTTCCTGATAGAGGTGGAGGACAAGATCATATTGCAGAGGAGGATGTGGACTAGCAGATACTACTGTGGCCATGTTTGGAAAAGTAATCTGCCACAGCAGGATAAAAGGAAGCATGTACATTTGTCAGAAGGAATGACACCTTTTCTATCACTGAACTTGCAAGATGAATTATATGGGATTTCTTATAGACAGTCATTGCACGGTGACTAAAACAACATCATCAAGAGCCAGTTTGCAGAGGATGCAGAAACAGCTCAAGATTTTATATGCTTGGTAGTTCTGAAAACTGAAAACTTTATTTCCAAAAGCTCTGGCCCTCAGAAATTATCTGTGATTCTTGGAACAAAATTTTCCCTTTTCATTGATTGATGGCCCTGCAAGGTAGCATCTTCAGTGCACCTGGCCCTGGTGCAGCTCTGTGGAAGCCATGTAGCCAGATGTCCCGGCCCTGCCCTCCTGGGCTCCCACCTTGCAGGGAAGGCAACACGTGCATCAGTACGAAGTGTGGATGTGGACTTGAATTTTTCAGGTGTGGTTAGAGAGCTGCTCCCATTCGACTCCTATTAGACAGGCGGTGTCTATATACTTAGATATAGGTGTTTGTTAGAATTCCCGCTGCCTGGTCCCATCCTTTTCCTATTGAACTAGCTTCTCTGGCAGCTGGAACCCAGGGAACTCTGCCTTGAATGTGCTCCCCAGCCGACTCTGCCCTTGAGAGCTCCCTGTGTAGTCCACTGTCAAAGCGCAGAGCAAGACTACTACTAGTAGCCAACACTAACTGATGACTTTCTCTTGCTCAGAGACTGTTCTAGGTATTTTACGTAACATCAGTTAATCTTCACAACAGCTCAGTGAAGCATTTTTCTCCATTTTTCAGAGAAGAGATTGGAGACACAGAGAGGGCCTGCAAAGTTCCCAAGGCCACACAGTTTCTAAATGGCTGATGCCAGGACTCACTCCCAGGGATCTGGTTCCAAAGCCCTCACTGATAGGTTCTGTGAGTCCAGGAGACCAGGGAGGCCTTCAAGGACCCTCTATGCAGTGCCAGCACGCTATCATTCCCTGGGACATGAGACCGTCATCTTCTTATAGACGTCCCTCCCGATACTTCCAAAGTAAATGGGGAAAAACTCAAGTTCAGGAGTCTTGCTAATGTGCTCTGCTTTGAAGATGGCAGCGACTAGGAGAACAGACACTGGCCTCATATCTTGGTGCTGAGACCTGCAAGGAGCAGGGCGCTCACCTCACAGAGCCCCAATCTGCTGCTCTGTGAGCGGGGCATTGGGTCGGTCCACCTCCACGTCCGGAGTCCGGATGACTGGATATGACAGCCCCTGTGCCTGGTGCTGTTTGTGGATCCATTGAATCAATGATTGTCTCATTCATTCAATGCATTCAACAAACAGCTTCTGTGTCTACTGTTTGCACTCAACTCTCAGAGAAGTAAATGTCTAAAGTACCCACTTAATAACTTAAAAGCTGATTTTACCAATTTCATTTCACTCTGAGGCCTCCCAAAGGATTACCAAAGTAGCCTTCCCCCTCTCGCACTGGCCCATGTACTCACAAAACCGCTTCCCATTGTTTGAAGGGAAACCTAGCAGTGGAGCCGTCCAGCGCTTTTTAATTCAAATCGGCTGACAGCTGCTGGCTTTCCACCCTGGGGCAGATCCTGCACCTTTAGTCCTACTTTGATCCTCCAGCCCAGGCCACTTTCATTTCACAGTTGAAGTAACAAAGTTTAAAACAGATGACAACTGTGTCTGGAGCCAGGCCCCTTGCCCCACAAATATGTACTGTGGTGCTACTGGGAGACTGCATCATGACGGCTGGTGGGAAGTTTGGGAACTCTGGAGCTTTGGCAAACCAGAATGTTCTTCGCCAGCCCAATCTCCTAGCTGCGGATGAAGCACAGGAGCCCAATACTTATAGCGCGAGGCCGGGGTGCTGGAGTGGGAAAGGGTCCCTCACTCTTGCAAGCAGCCCCTCTGGAATTTTCCTTGCATTTGGAGAGGGCTGTGCTATGAAGCCCCAATCCTGTCATTCTGCAGGTTGGGGGACCCAAAGGGAGTTCTTTGTCAGGGTCACAGCATATGCATGGGCAGGAGGGAAGGCGGGAGGGGGTCAACAAAGAGAAAACAAAATCAAACCAGCAAAACAGAACCCAGGGGTGCGTCTGCCTGGGGACAGTCCTTCTGAGAGCCCTTGGCACCTACAGGCCTGCGGCAGCCTGGCCTTGTGCGCATTGTCCCCGGACAGGACCTCTGCCCACTGGACCGTGCCCCTTCCCTCCTGCCCGCCCCGCCCCCCACTCCACCCACGTCCTCAGCAATTCTCTTTCCTGAATTGCCAAATATGGCAGCCTGGGCTTCACCCTGGTCCTGGCCCTCTGCCAGTCAGGACCTGGGGAGCTGGGGATGTTCGTGGGGGGCCCTAGATGGATGGCTCTCTCAGAGTTTTTACCAGCAGAAGAGGAGGCCTCCAAGCCCAGATGTGAGGTCCCTCCCCCTTCCAAGCCCAGCCGTGCCCTGGTGGCTTCCTTCCCACAGCCAGGTCTGCTGAGGAGTGCTCAGTGATGGTGTCAGCTCCCAGCCCAAGGCCTGCTGTTCTTGGCTCGGGGAGATGTTTTTCAGCACCGAGTGCTCTGTGTAGACATCTCTGCAGGGGTGGGGATGGGAAGGGGTGAGGGCAGACTGCCCAACTTATCAGAACGCAGAGTGTGCCTCCTCTGCTCTGTCCCCTCCGTGACTTTACAGGTTCTCAGGACGGCTTTCAGAAAGCCTCCTGCCAGCTACTTGCACTTGGGGGGCGGGGGGGGAGTCATGCGGGGACTATATGTGGAATCGGTTGAGACCAGGCAGAAGGAAGCGAAGACACCCTCTCCTGATTTGTGACATGTGAGAACGTTATCTTGACAGAAGCAGCTCCCGGTAATAGTAACAGCTCCCGGCCTTCGACAGGCCTCAGCCCATCACCTTCAGCACCCTGCCAAGCTCCGCGCAGCCCTGTGGCAGGAGGAGGTGGGGCAGAGGCTGCCTGGGGAGGCGGGTAAAGGCAGGAACTGAGAAAGCTGGAGGGAGGCCGAGAGAGCAGAGACAGGGGCACAAGAGAGGCAGTGAAACTGAGGCAAGGAGAGACGGGGAAAGTGAGGTCCAGGGACCCAGGAAGGCAGAGAGGGGGTGTTGGAAACAGCGCTGAAGATGGAGACAGGTGGAGATGGACACGCCGAGCCTTGGCCCCTGCTTGCTCCCACCCCCAAGCTCCCGTAGAGCCTCCCTGAGAACTGCAGACCCGCTCCCTGCCTGGAAGTCCAGCCGCTGGCCCAGCTGCGGAGAAGGGAGAGAAAGCCCCTCATGCCAGGACACTGGCGATAAAAATTTCTGTAACTCTGGAGTCTACAGAGGGGTTCAGGACTCAGGATTCCTTGGTCTATAGCTCTAGGAAGCCACCCTCTCCCTGATGTCAAGATTTGGGAGCACGGGGTGATGCTATTTCTTTAAAAAAGAATATCTTTAAAAAAAATAAAACGTCGCTTTTCCCATTTAAAAATAAACTTTCCCACCCCTGCTGTCTCATTACAAAAGAAAACAATGCAAGCTCATCATGGAGAACTTGGAAAATATGAAAAGATACAGGAAAGAAAGAAAACATGAATTGTAATCACATCACCTAGTGATAACCACTGCTAGCAATTGGATGGTTTTCCTTTCAATCTTTTGTCAATGCACAGAGCTATATAATCAGCAACAATATGCTACAAGCATTTTGTTAAATATTATTTGACATCACTGCTTTTGTTAGTGCATATAATTTAATATTTGGGCAAGGCATTCTTTATCGAGGTAATCCATAGTTGAATAGTTGCATCTAACTTTGCTACTATGAACAACGCTTTAATAAATATCTTTCTGCCTACATCTTCGTCAGAGTTTCTGAATATTTCTTCAGGATACATTTAAGGAAGAAGACTTACTGTGTCAAAAGCCATGAACATTTTAAAGGCACACACATATACAACACACTCTGTGTGTATGTGTGTGTGTGTGTATATATATTTACATATACATATGGGATATATACACACACACACACATACACAAGCACACACATGTGTTTCAAATTGCCCCCCTGGGAAGATTGTACAATTAAACTTCTAGTGCAATTTAGACTCCGGTGCTGATGACAGAGCGTTTGGTAGTTAATGACAGTCCTCTGCCGCTTGTCAGGTAAATTGACATAGGTGGGAGGTAAGTATAATTATCTCGACTTTTCAAAGGAGGAAACTGAGGCTCAGGGAGGTTAAGGGACTCACCCAACATCTGAAACTTAACTAAGTGGTCCTCTCTACTGGTTTCTCCATTCTAGTCAACACCATCGGCACCCAAGGTCAGCCCTTCATGGACTCTAGCTCTAATTACCCTAGAACCACCTTGCCCATCATGCAGCCCCTGGCCACACGTGGCTATTTGTATTTACATTTACTCAAATAAAATATAATTAAAAAAATTAGCTCCTATGTCTCCTTAATCGTATTTCAAGTTCTTGAGAACTACAAGTGGCTCCTGTCTTGGACAGCGCGGATATGGAGCACTTCCATCACGGAAAGTTCTGTTGGACAACCCTGCACGAGAAGGCTGGCACTCAACTTCTGGTATGGATCCCCCACCACAGCCCCCACCCGCCAACTCGCCCTCATTCTATACACCGAGAATGAATCATTCTAATACACCTTGTGAAAACACAAATTTGATCACACCAGTCACCAGTCCAAAACCTTTATTGATCCCCTCTTAGCTGCTATCTGCCACACATTCAAAAGCAGCACAAATCTATAATTACCTGTGCTCCTTATCTTCCTACTTTTCTGGACAGTTATTATATACTACGTCTGGACTGAGGGCTTATAGGCACAGAGATGGACAGAACAAGGACTCTATCCTCAATGAGAACACGGTTTGATGGGTTAAAATAACACACATTCCCTGGCCTCCTGTCTTGCTTTATTGTCCTTTATAGCACTTAGCCACTGTTGGTATTTGTTTACCGTCTGTTGCCTACACTAGGCATGCTTCACGAGAGCAGTGGCTTTCTCTGATTTTTGACTTCTGTGTTCATGGAGCCTGCTGAAGTGCCAGGCACTTGATCCTTGCAAAACAAATATATTCTAGAATGCTCAGTTTCTAGTTCTTTCTGATGCCCCATCACAGGAGTTTGTACCTCAACCCTATAATGCTTGAAATCTGACCCATATCTCTTTTTGATACTCAAATGTTAGCATGTTGCACTCCTGCAAACAATCACCATTCCCTCCACTGCTGGGATAGAGAAAAAGGAATAATGCAAGATAAATTTTATGACAACTGTTTGGTCCAAATCAGGCTCTATCAAGTAGGATTTATCTCCTACTTGAAGAGATAAATCAAGCACTCAATCCTTGCAAGTTGCACAGCAGAGAAATTCAAAGAGAATATTCACCAGCCTCTGTAAACCTGGGGTCAAAAGAAATGAACTAAGCCACTCTCTGCAACTCTTCTGTGGTATTGGTTTCTGGGAAGTTTTTTAGACAACAGTGAACATGCATTTTGAGTAGTCAGAATCCTTTCTTGGTGGCCTGTTCACTTCTGGCACTAATGGCAGGAGTGGGGCAAGGAACTATTTAAGGAACAGTACTGACAAAAGTATGGCAGGACTTCAGGTCCTCAAATGCACTGTAGAGACTCTTCCCCACATTTTCCTTGTTTTCCTTCATCTTTACCTTTATTCAAAGTCTTCCTATCATATAGAAAACATTTTCATCCACGTCTGTTGGTTTTTTTAAAGCCAGTTGGAAAGCCTCTATTTTTTAATAGAAAAATTTAGTCCATTCACTTTCAGTGTAACATTTATATACAATTTTATTCCTTACAGTTGGCTTTATGTTTATTATTTATTTTATGTTGTTTCTGCTTTTTCACTTGATTTTTACTCTATTTTTCTATTCTACCAATTGTTTCCTTCTGTTTCCTCACACTCATAATTAAATACATGCTTCTCCATTACATAAACACAAAATGTCAAATATTTCCCTACTGTTTCCTCCCTCCAATATTGCATGGCCTTGGAAATCCTTTTGATTTTCTCTTCCTTTCTACAGGTGTGATCTTTAAACCACTTTTACTTGTACTGTCTCTCTCCTTGTCCCCCAGTCCGAGTTTTCCAAAAATAGTTTTATTATAATTAGTTCCAGACTATTCTTAGGGTTTCCTCTAATATTATGTTATTTTTATTTCAAGATTTTTATTTAGTACTTTCATTATACATTCTGAGAAACTATAATTAGTCATTTAAATTTAACCATAATTAGATTAACTAATCACTGCTGTTCCTCCTCTCTCTCTCTCTCTCTCTTTCTCTGTCTCTCTCTCTCTCTTTCTCTGTCTCTCTCTCTCTCTCCCCCTCTCTCTTTCTCTCTCTCTCTCTCTTTGTGGTCTCCCACTGTCTCTGTTCTCATTCATTTTTGTTTGGTCAGAATCTTTTCTTTACTATTGTCCTTAGATGGTGTAGTAGTTATAAAATATGTCCAAAAATTCTGTGATACTTCTTCCTTCATAAGGTAGAGCTTAATCCCTCCCATTATGTGTGGACTGAACTTGCTTCTACTGAGTAGAATGCAGAAGTAGTGTGACTTCTGAATATAGGCCATAAAAAGCATTTCCTCCTTTTGGATCACTAGCCATGGAGGAAGCCAGCCACCATATTGTGAGGACACTCAAGCAGCCCTGTGGAGACCTCAGCATGGTGAGAAAGGGAGGCCTCCTGCAACCAGCCAGCAAGGAGCAGAGGCCTTCTGCCATCAGCCATGGGAGTGGGCCATCCCAAAACAGATCTGCCAGTCCCAGTCAAGTCTGCAGAAGGCTACAGCTGGCAAATTGCCAGGCCTCCTGTTGAGGCACCCAGAGGAAGCCTCTTTTTCTTCCCCTTATCTTCTCAGCCACAGGAATGGTGAAGACCCAGCCCACCTGCTCAATTTCCCTGTAACTTCTTAGAGGCCAGAAAGACCACCAGCAGGTTCTCTCAGAATGCTGAGGCTGGCCTACGAGGTCTTTCTGCTGGGATCTCTAGGGGTCGAGAGCTCTCCAGCATCCTGTACTATTCTGATCTCCGTGGTGCTCTCAGCTGCCGAAATCCAAACTCTTGCCTAGCCCAGAGAGGAAATGGCATCCTGTGCTCTCTGTCAGACCTTGGGGGTCTGCTCACTGACTCCAGCACTCACTCTCTCTGGGGAAGAAGCCGTGATTGGACTTGATGAAAAAAGGAGGCATTTCCTCCCCAGAGACCATCTCTCTGTCTCTTGACGTAACTCCTTGATCCTCCGTGAGGCATGACTCCCCTCCTCCAAATGCTCAGCTCCTTGTCTCTGGTGCAACCTGTAGGCTGGTGGCTGCGCCCCCACATTGGACGTACCTTAGGGCAAGGATCATACTTCCCTCTCCCTGTTCTCCCAGTGTCTAAGCAGGGCCTGGGGTCACCAGAGACTTGCAAAATAGAGATCATCTTTCCCCCTAGTAGCTTGAGTAAAGCACTGTTCTTCTCCTTTCATAGAGAAAGGTACTGGTGTACCAACCTAGGGTCCCAAACACATGCAATAGCTGGAAGTTGGGATGAGGTCACACCCAAATATCCCTGTTATCTTGCCTGGATCCTCCTGCAACAAGAGTATTTGCTTCAGGGACTCGCCAAAGGTGTAAGGTGTGGTCCTTTGGGCTAGAGAAGAGGGGTCTAGTCTTGATCTTGTGCAGTCCATGGTGGTCCTAACTCCTTTCTAGGAGTCTTAATAAGACTGTCTTAGTAAACCCAAGACAGTCAGCTTGGACTCCAGGCCTCCGCACGCTGGGAATGGTGAGCATAGCTCTGGCCAGTGTTCCAGGGGTATTCTGGGGAGCATGGTTCCCATGAGCTACTGCGTGGAAAAGGCTTTTAAGGCCAAATTTGTTTAGAAAGCTAGCTGAACTATGTCATACACTATATGTGGATATTACATAAACAAACACAGAGCAGAAATCCCATAAAGAAACCTATTTAAATGTACTGAACTCAAATTTCTCAAACATACTTGACCGTGGATCTCACCTCCGTTTTCAGCAACCTGTGGGAATGTTAATATTTGCTGCGGGTGATACTTTGGGGAACACAGGGATCCTGAAGCTCCAAGGACCTTGGAGTTCACAGTTACCCTTTAACCCCGAGGCAGTGTGGCCTAAAGCAGTAGCTGTCAAGTGTGGTCCCCAGACCAGCATCACCCGGGAACTTTTTAGAAATTCAAATTCTCAGGCCCCATCCAGCCCCAGTGAATCAGAAGCTCAGCCCATGGGACCCAGAAGTCTGCATTTAACATCCCACCAGGTGGCTCTGACTGCCCTTTACGTCTGCGCACCACTGGCCTAGTGGGTTAAGAAACAAACTTGAGCCACATTGTCTGGGTTTAATTTCCACCCCTGCTACTCAGCGCCTTCGTGACCTTGGTGAGTTTCTTAAAGCTCCTGTGTGAAATAGTACCCATCTCATGGGGCTATGATAAGCATTAAGTAAATTAAAATATACAAAGTACTTGGAACAGTATCTGCAACGTGTGAATTGTCATTAAGTGTTCATTATTATTGTCGTTACTGAGGAGTTCCTCTGAATGTCCACTCAAAGGAAAAGCAGGGCCTTATTGGGACCTACTAGGTGCCAGGGACTGAGCTAAGTGCTGGGGGTGGTGAAACGTTAGCTGGTATGAAACTCTGACGTCTGATCGCCGACCTCACAGAACATGGGGCATTCCCATGCTGGGAGATGTTTCACACTGTGACACACCAGGAAACATGCTTTCACTGCAGTCCATGGTGATTCATTGCGAACCCCTGGGCTTGTGAAATGAGGAACTCAGAGGAAGTAGGGACACGTCCAGCTGTATTTTCTGCACTGGCTTCTGGTAGTGAATGACATCCCAGATTCGGCTCCAGCAAGTGTCCTTTGTTTGACTGCCTGGATGAGGCCCTCCTCTCGGCACTTGTGGAGACAATCTCCTTTCAGTTTGTGTCACAACAAACCTGGTGACATAAGTAGCTTCAGCGGTTTGACCAGGGTGGCCCTGTGGCAGAGTCAGGACTCTCTGCCTCACACTTCTACCATGTCGTTAGAGTGTGTTCCCTCTGGGGATGCCTCAGAGAGACAGCAGTACGTTTCATCAGCTCAATTTGCAGAGAGAGGATTGCAGCGGAAGGAGCCCACGGCTGGCTGAAGGCTGCACGGCGCTGGTGTGGCTGAGCTGCAGCTGAAACCTGGGTCTCCTACTCTAAACCAGTGTCCTTCACTTCAGATGCGGCGGGTCCCCAGCCTTGCCCCTCTGGAGTTAATCATAGCAGGGAGGTGGCCCGGGAGGACCTCTTTACTCTTCAGTTTCAAGCATCCGGCCTAAGCAAGAAGGACCAGTCGCCTGAGGTGAAGCGGGTGTGGGTTTGCTGTCAGTGGGCCCATGTCTAGGACACGCTTGGTTGGCGATCTGCAGGAAGCTCTGGGAAAGCCAAACAAAAGGTAACCAGAATGAGCCACAGGGGGCCCATTAGCTTCCCGGAGCCTCAGGAGCTGTCCCAGGAGGGACCATGGCTGGGAGTGTGTGATCAGCGCAGGCCCCATCACAGGCAGCGGCTGGCATATTAATATTCTAGATAAATGGCTTTTGGCTCAGGCAAAAGATCCTTCTTGGGAGTAGGTTTCTCTCTGAAGCTCCTAAGAGGGGCAGCGTGCAGAAAAAGGCAAAGGAAAAAGGCAGCTTTGCGAAATGATTCTACTCAAAACCCTCTGCTCAGATCCATCTCTGTTTATTTTGTTCCTCTGCCCCTCCTGATTCATAGCAGGCTCAGGAGAAAGGAGAGAGAGAGCTCGGCTGCACGCATCCTCAGAGAGGAAGACCGCTGACAATTGGCCAGGACACTAAAGCAGCAGTGCCTGCCCACGGCGGCCTGCACAGCCCATCAGCTTTGGAGCTTCACCGCCCTATGTTTGGGTGACATTGGGTGGATCGCTCAACCTGGCTGAGCCTCAGTTTTTTCGACTGTAAATGGGGAAGATAAACTCTTCTACAGGGTGACTGAGGATGAAATGGGGCCGGGTACATAGAGTGCTTATCACAATGCCGCCAGTAGTGAAGGTCGGTGCCATTATTACAAATGCAAACGCAGCCACCAAAGCGTCTCCAGCAGGCCTGGTGACATTAGTCTCCTCCCAGTGCTCCTGCTCACTGGCTACTAAGGTCCCTCCTTCTTGTGTTGGGCCATGCAGCTAATTCAAGTTTAGGGAAACTCCAGCCTAATGTACTTTGTCCCTAATTATATAGGCAGGGAAACTGAGGCCCAGAGGACAACATGCTCGAGTTCACACAGACAATTAGATGCTGGAGTGAAGGACAGCCTTGCTTTTTTCCTACTTTGCTAAGCACATAAGATACCTACTCAGAAGGAGCCTTACTACTTGAGAACTTTCTCTCTTTCCCTCAAACCCTGCACTTAGAAAGGGGCATGTTTGTTACTGCAGGTCCGTCTCTAGCAGACCAGGCCAGGCCACGCTGGCAGAGGGGTGCACAGCGCAGATGTTCCAAACCCAGCTGCATCGGGATCACCTAGCGAGCTGTCCAGAAACAGAGTCCAGCCACACCCCTGGAGTGGCTGATGGGCTCCAGCGTCTGAGGGTCCCCATGCTTTCCTGATCGCTTTCTGGAGGAACAGGCTGGAGGCCTCCTGGCCCAGGAGGGGCTCATCCCCCACCAAACGGAGGAATGTTGCTCCTGATTCCTGGGTGACCCTGAGCAGGTTACTTGCCCAAGTATCAGTTTCCTCACCTGTGAGATGCAGGGTAAGGGCAAATACTCCTCCATTCAAGGACTGTGAGAGCCAAACAGAAACTAAATGTGGAGTGTGTCTGCCCCAGGGCCAATGAGACCTGCAAGAAATAGCAGGGGAGCTGATGTGTCAATCACAACCTAAGCCTCCTGCAACTGGCAGGAAGGAGTCTCAGTAGGACTAACATGAGGTCAAGGAAGAGCATGTGGTACCCCTAATGCCATGTGTCTTTTTATAGTTTTGTCCATGAGGTCATAGTACCATGCCTCTGAGTTTGATAGCTACTGTTCAATTCTAAGAGTCCATGATCCTCAGGCACTCAGTTCCAACATCCTTCCATTGCTCACCTGCATTTAGAGCATCCTTGGGAAGCAGACATCAAGCCTCACTTGCACATCTCTTATGACAGGGAGCCGTCATCTGCCTTGCCAGCCGTTCCATCTCCCTGTGGCTCTGAACTTGGGAGAAAGCTGTTTCTCATGTGAGCTAAAATCTGTCTCCCCAGGGACTCATCTTCTCCCCCTGCCCTGTGACCATGCTTTAGAGATCTTGGAGGTGAAGCCTTCCCCTTCTCTGAGTGCTTGGGAGACACGGGTGACCGGAGTCGTGCCATCTTCATCAGACTCCTAGAGAGCACAGGGAGACTGGCTTTTACTCTTCGTAGAACTTCCTGTCTCTTAGCAAATGAAGACAGGGCTGATGCTATTATCCCCACTTTATTGATGAAAACAACAAAGACCAGAGCAGGCAAGTGGCCATCACAAGCCACATGCTGATAAGCTGAAGAAACAGAACTGAGATTCAGGTCATAACCCTCCAAGTTTGTGGGGCCCAGGGTTGGGATTGCAGGGGGTTCTGGGGTGTCCCACAGTCTTCCAGAGAACTTGGCCTCATCACTCCTTTTGCAACCAGCACACAGTCCTCTGCCCCATGTGACCCTAGAAGAAGGGGACATTTTATTCCTCAGAATAGGGCCAGACAGCCCAGGCTGCTGGCTTTCCTCCAGTAATTCTTGGGGCTGCTTTGAGCAGAAATGTCTGGAAACTTGTGGAGCTCAGGAGCAAATGGCTCCATGGAAGTGCCTGTTAAAATTTCCTCTGCTGGAGACTGAAATAGACAGAGCTAAAGCAAGTGGGCCTCCCCCCTTCCCCCCCCACCCCTCCGGTACCCCTGGGTCTCATTCCCCTTCACTCCAGCCCAGCCCTGGAAAACCCACACCCTTGTCTAAACACCAGCACCAAGCAGACCCAAGCAGAGGCCATATGTGTTAAATTATATTACTGTTTAAAATATTTGCTGGTCTTTTCCATGGAAGCTTATTCCTCCCTACCCCATTAGGCATGGCCATCTGATGTGATTTAGCCAATGGAATGTGAGCAGAAGTGGAGTGTGCTGCTTCTGAACAGAAGTGTTCAGAGCCATTGAGTTCTGCTCTGTTTTCCCTCAGCTGTGAAACCAGCAATGCCCCAGATAGAGGCTGCTCTCTCAGCCTGGTGCCAGGATGAAGATGGCATAGAACACAGCAGCAGGTGATCAGGAAGGATATATAATATGAGTGAGAAATAAGCCTTCGTTACTGTAGGTCACTGAGAGTTGGGAGTTACTTGTTACTGCAGCGTAACTTGGGCTACGCTGACTGATATACCAGACATGGCAGGACATGGTGTGTTGTCAAGATAGATGAGCCAGGAGGTTCCTCCAGATCAAATCTACCGTGGCATATGGGAAGAGAGACAAAATGCCTGCAGGTAAACCCAGAGGCAGGGGAGCTTTTTTACCCCCAACTTCCCTCTGCATCTTTAACTCACTTAAAATGGTGAAGGTGGAATTAATATGTGCCTCAATTTTCCCACACTTCCTCCAGCCATAAAGCTTACTTGGGGGCTCTGATAGGAATGGTTTGGGCTCCATTTTCACTCAAATACTGATTTTTATCCTCAGCAGAAAATAGTTTGTGCTCTTTAAATAAGAAAGGAAAACAACTCTGAAATTGATTCCTGAGTAATTTAATCACCTTTTGTCCAGACAATTCAGAGCTGGCTCAAGGATTATCTACATATTGACTCATGTGCTGAATTTCCAGTAACAGCCAAAGACAAAGGGACATGCGGAGTTTCATGGCCATCCCGTCCCCACTCCCCTCCCCTCTCTCCTGCGAAAAGCACTGGGCAGGGAATCGCTTCTGGTCCACACAACCTCCGGATGCATCCTGGACCACAGAGTGGGAGGGTCTTTTAAACCAAACCCACGCCTTTAAATATAGGAGGGAAACTGATGCTCAGAAAAGATGCACACCAAAATGATCTTGAAGTGTTGGAGTGCTTACGTTCTAGATAACATGTTCATGTCTCTCATATCAACTGTTTCCCTCATCTGTGTAAGAGAAAACAGTTGTCTAACCAGAGATGAGGAGGTGGGCGTCTCAGTCCTATTTCTCTCCTCAGTGATGTCTTGGGCAAGCCACATCATGTCTTGGAGTCTGCATTTTACTAACAGAAGACTGGGTTCTGTCATTCATTCAAAAGTTCATTCATTCAATACCACTTTCTAAACGCTACCTACATAGGACAGTATGTAGATGAGTAGAACTAATGAAAGGAAAACAAGGAGTGGTAGATTAGAAGAGTGACCACAGATTTTTCCTGTCTCTGAATGTGCGCCCTTTTACACCAGGAGGTGGAGTATAGCTGGGCTTGGCCTCGTGGCTGTCTTTGGCCAATGGTGACTGTAACATAGCAGAGACTTGTAAAGCACTTGCACATTGGAACTTTCTTCTCTTTCTGTGCTTGCGTCCCTGCCATCCCTATGTGAGTAAGCCCGGGCTAGCCTGCTGGAGGATGAGATTCACAAGTGCCAATTACTCCCATGACTTCTCCTGACACCTGCCAACCCCCAGTATGCGTGTGAGGCATCCTTACACCACCCAGCCCTCAGCCGACCCTTCCACTGACCACAGAGGCGTGACAGTGCCCGTTCTTAAGAGTTCAGCTAAACCAGAAAAAACACCCAGCTGACCCACACAATGTTGAGCTAGATAAAAGGATTGTTTCCTTAAGACACTGATTTTGGGAGTCATTTGTTACACAGCAAAACCTAACTGATACAGAAATGAAGACATTCATTGAACATCTTTTTACGGTAGTACTATACAAAGGCTCTTTACATAGATTTCCTTATAGATCTTTAACCCTATAAGGTAGATAATATGCTCCCCACTTGACAGCTGGGGAAACTGAGGTTGACAGAAGTTAATCCACTGGTCAGATCAGAGAAGTAGAGGAGCCACAATTAGAACCTGACACCAAGATGGACTTAATCTGCCAAGGGGGGTTGTGCAGCAGAATCAGGGTGGGATCTGTGCTTCTTGGGCTCAGAATTCTTGGTAGGCTGCACAACCCACCTTGACGCTTCGCTCCTGGTGTCCTGCAGAGCGGCACACCACGCAGGTAAGGGGTGTGCCAAGTCTAGAAAGCCTTAAAGGAGATGGGGTCATGATGAAAGGTACGAGGAGAAGGGGTCAAGGCAGTGCTTTACAGCTGAAATGCTTCATAAGACCAGCTTATGGGAGCCTGCTTCTAAATGATCAATTCCAATCTCATTATGACCGCAGCTGCCATTAACTCAGGAGCTAATTGCTATTAGCTTACAGAAACTCAAGAGGGTTTAGCTGCAAAAATTCCACGACACGGGGCCATCTCTCTGCTTAAATGGCCACATTCCTGTTATTAATTCCATTTGACTATTAGCTTATAACTGTTAAGTTATTATAACTTTGTATAAAGTCCTTGAACCGGATGTACGTCCTCCACACGCATTTCATTACAGGGAGCAGAGTGCACCCAGAGGTTCAATATTTTAATTTTCATTTTTCTTTAAGGTATAGGCTTATTAAAAAGCATCAGGAAGGTTCTTGATTTGGAAGACGGCTCTGTAAGCAAAAGCCCTAACAAAAACCAGACTTTGCTCAGCGTTTTGATGCAATTAAGATCTTGGCAAGTGTAGAGTGAGTCTGAGCAACAACAAAGCTTAGCACTGGAAGAGCCCTTGGAGACTCTAGTCCATTCTCCAGTTACAGATGGGGAAACTGAGGACTGTAGAGGAGACAGGACTCAAGTGAGAACAAAATGCCATGTCAGCATCAGGCAGACGGCATTATCTGAAACAGCCGGGTCTCTGTTTTAGATAAATTAAAAGTCTGCTGAAGATGCCAAGTGTGCAAGGTCACCAACACTAGATCATTAAAGCAGGGTCTCTAATCTTCCTGGTGAAACATACCTATGTGCTAAGACACGGGCCACGATACAATCGTTCACTCCTCTTCAGCGGAGGGCCAGCTGGATGGAGCGCTACGTGACAGTGTGTAAAATTAGACATATTTAACGGGTGACGACAAGGTTCTCTCTGTCTACGTTCAGAAGCCTCCCTTAATGAGATCCAGTTGGTTTGTTAAGAAAATAGGAGTGTGTGCAATTACCAAGTTCACCGTTTGTTTTTGTTTAACTCTGTAGCTTCTTCCCAAGATGCCTCGGGGCACGTCTGGAAAAATGTCAGCACTTGTTGCTAAGCAGAGTCTGGGCCTGGGAGGTGTTTCCTAAATGCTCCCTGGATTCCCTCCGTGGCCAGGCCCGGGGGCAGCTGGTGGGGAGGGGCTGGCGGGGCCAGGGTTGGCTGCAGGACTGTGGAGAGTCTCCTGCTTCTCATCTGCACAGCTGAAGAAGAGGGGATGGAATGTCTCCCATCCTTTTCTCTTCCCCACGCCTATTCTAAATCTCTTTTATTGGATTTTTGCTCTTAAAAGCATGGAGGAGGGAGGTGATAAGACAGAGCAAAGGAAATTGGCAGCTTTTGAGTGCAGGGCTCTCTCTGGGGTCAGGGTTTCTGAAAGGATCCTAATTAAAGCCAAGTGAGCCCTTTCGAGTGAAGATTTCTGCGGAGTTGCTTGTTGACCTTGAGAGGTAGGGATTGCCGAGGAGAGAGAAAGGGGAAGAAGAGAAGAGAGAGCTTCGAGGAGGAGGAGAGGGGGAGGAGGGGCAGCGGGTGGGGGAGATGGGCAGCCTTGGGAGAAGAGGGGGAGATTTCAAGCAAAGAAACGAGTAGGGAGGAGAGGCGAGCAGGCAGGAATAAAAGGCAAGGAGGGCACAAACGAAGAAGGGGGCTAGAAATGCCTGCATCCATAGGTCGATGTCTAGAGCATACAAAATATACAGAAATGATTCCCCTTTGAAGCGTGGACATGAGGTGGAGAAGGTATGGCGTGAAGTGCAAGCAGGAGGCATTGTTTTTGACGCATACACGTAAACAAGGCTTTAATTATTGCGTATTTAATTATTGCTGGATTGCGTATGTGCATGAACATACAGACACACGCACGTGACAGGCAATTTTTGTCCAGGCATCGTGACACACACCGCAGATCCTACTGGTTGTGGTCAATATCTCCTCAAAGTGGTGATAATTTAGCCATCATGCCTATCTCTGCTCTCGGATTGTAACTAGCATCTTAAGTCAACAATCATGGAATCCCAGCAAATCCCTTTTTTCTTTCTGCCATCCCGGAGAGACAAGGTTGCGTGATTTACCCAGAGTCAGTCATGCATGGGAAGGTCTGCTCCGCTGCATGGATCCGTCCGTTCCACCGCAGACACAAGCTGAGCTTCTACTGTGTGCCAGTGGCCGCTCCCTGCGCTGGGAACACAGCTACGAACCAGACAATGTCCCCGTCCGCCTGGAGCTGACATCTGGGGGAAATCAGTGAGCAAATGCGCAGACGTAACGCTGCACAGCAGAGCGATGGACAAAGCTAAGGGGGGGGGGTTCACAGGGGCTCTGATTTGATGGGAACGGCCAGGCAGGCGCCTCCGGGGAGGGGCTCCCTGTGGGGAGACCTTGTGGCTTTGTGTCCCCCAAGTTTCGCCCCTATGTCTCCTCCGGGACTGTCTTGTTGACCAGCTCTCGTTCGTCTTAGGTGATCCATCTGTGTGTAGCTCCGGTCTGCTCCGTCCTGAGGAAGCAGCCGCCCTGACCTCAGCCATCTCTTGCGATGCCGCTGCTCTGTCCCCTCCACCGTGAAGAAGGGCTGACACTGTGGGCCTCCACTCTCCGGTTCCTGCCACTGCCGCCCCCTTGCTCTGACACCTGTTCTCAACCTCCACAAAATCCAGCCTCACCCGTGAGCAGTGCCATTTGAGAAGTGCCAAATCCAGCAGGCACGCCGCAGTCCCCGCCCCACAGGGCCTCCATGGAGTCCAACCTCTTCCTGAAACTTCCCTCGCCCTTCTTGAGCCGTCAGTCCCCTTCCAGGCTCTCCTTCCACGGTCTTCCTCTCGACAGCCTTTCCCTCCAGCTCCTTGTCCTGGCTCTCCTGCAGCGCTCCCAAGACATCAGCCTCTATCTGTAAGTGGGTGTGTCCCCAGGACCATCTGCAGCCAACACCTCCCTCCTGGGCAGTGGCCACAGAGCCAGCCTCTCACGACATCCCAGCCCGAAGCTCACACGCCTGCCACCCCAGCGGTGGGAAGCTCGTCTCCTTCTTGCCCAGATCAGCAACTCTCCTCGGCTCTCTGCTCGTGAATAACACCACCGTTTGGCCAGGACGCCCAGCAAGGAGCCTGGGAACCGTCCTGACTCCTCTCTCTCATACTCACCTTGGTAATTCAGCCATCCCTGCTACTTTTACCCGCTGAACAGTTCTCCAGGTTTTCCTCCATATCTGCCGCTGTTTTCATGTTTGCTATTCAGGTCCTCACCACCTCTCACCTCCTCACAGACTTCCCTGACCCAGGCTGTCTCCTGATTCACGCAAAGCTTCCAGAATAACCCTTCAGAAACACAAATTTGACCACATCCCTCCCTGCTTACAACCTTTCTGCAGCCTCCTGTCTCCCACAGCACACGGTCCCCACTCGCAGACCTGTCCCGTAGCCCCATTTGGAAAGCCTGGCGCCTGCCGCCTGCCTCCTCGTCCACGCCATCCTCTCTGCGCGGCGCTCGGCATTCCAGGCACACGCGGCTCCTTGTCATTCCACGCACTCAGCAGGCTGTTCAGCGGCTCGGATCCATTGCTTACTCAGGATCTGCCGCCTGGAATAGCCTGACTTCCTCCCCGAGCCCGTCCACCTGCTTCACCTTTACTGACTCTGCACCTCTCACATCCGGCATTCCCTGCTGCTGGAAACTTCTCTCATTGCCAACCCACCCCCAATACAGATCCCCCAGTGAGAGGCCTTCCCTGTTCCATGAACCCCCCTCCTACACATACACACCATATGCAATGACCTATGTGTGCCTGTCCCCTGGTCTCGGGGTGGGGGGAACACATGCAGCCGTGTCCTGTGCGTCTTTGCATCCTCCGTGCGTAGCCCATGCTGCCCACTGAGAAACTGCTCGTGCTCGACTAGTGCAGGGCTAGGCACCTGGTTGAAAAAGGGAAAGAAATGTCTAGTAGGCAGGGAAGCAGGAGACCATCATGGTTCCTGCCTTTCTACGTAAGAGCTGTGCACCCTTGGGCAAGTCCTTAACCTCTCTGTGCCTGTGTTTCATCACCTATAAAATGGGATGATAGCAAATCAGCTCATTGAAGGGTCGCTAGAGGATTGACTGAGATAACACACGCTGCTGAGCCCTCTAAAGAGTCACCTCCTCGTTATTCACAGTGCACGGTGGGGCCTGCGCACTGACATACATCATTCCATCCCCTTTCCATACGCTGGAGGGAAGTAGGTGTTGGAAGGGGCTGAGTGGTCTCCCCAGGGCCGCAGCTGGTCAGGGACACAGCAAGACATCTCTGGCTCTCTCTGTTCAGGACACGCCGCGATTGCTCCTCAGCTGACCTCACTTCACAGTAAAAGGGAGCCCTCAATAGAGTCTGAAAGAGACAGTTTCCAGCAAGTCCAAGAAAACCCTGCAGTGGGGGCAGCAGGGACACATGAGCACTCATTGTCACTTGGGTAACTTTTGTGATGCCCACAGAGCAGGCAGGAGAGCTTCTCGACCACAGTGGGCCACAGTGGGCCACAATGGGCCCCAGAGGAGAGCTAGCATGTGTGTGTTTGGGGAATCTCTCTGCCCTTCCGGGAAGATGTCTGAGCTGACCGCCCAGCCAGGTGCCTTTCACACAGAGCTGCTTCTGCCCCATCAGAGGGCTCCTAGGTAGGTGGGGTGGGGGTGGGGGACAGGTGGGGCTTACCTGGCAGGATCTAACTGCCCTCTGCCCCATGCTCACTGTGTTGTCAGGCCACTTGCCTGCATTTCCGCCCAGCTCCCTGCCTTGCCCTCAGTGATGCATGCCCCTCTGTTCGGGAGCTTGAGGCACATGGCAGAGACTCAGCCCTGTGAGTTTCTTGTCCTCCCAGGAGCTATGTCCAGTGCAGAGCCTGGCCTCACTCAGTGCTATCCTCCTTGCTGCCAGCGTCAGCATAGCCCGGGCCCTAGGAACTGTTCTCACAGGACTCTCAAGCTGTGGGGCCCCCAAAACCTTTGGGAAATCCACCATGTGGGGAGTCTCTTTCTTCCATAGACAGCCCGAGTCAAACAGAGCATGTGTTTCTGATTTGGGAGGACTGGGCCCATGGCGGGGAGGGGGCAGATCAAAGAAGCAGGGAGCTGGGAGGAAGCCTGTTGGCAGGAGGGGGAGAAGGGAGAACTTTTATTTCCTAAGTAATGAGGAGAAGAGATTTTCTGGGGCTGCCCCTGGCCCCAGCTGGGGGTGCTGAGGCCAAGGCAAAGGCCCCGGACAAAAGCCTGGTAGCAGATCCCTGGCTCCGTCATAATTGGTTCTCTCCCGAGCCTCTGCTTCCTTATCAGCACATGGGAGATGACACCAAGGTCCTCAGTTTACCCGCTGGCTATTTACGAGTGTCTGTGGGCCAGGTACTGGGAATAGAGATGGAAGTCTCCGCCCACAGTCTGAAAGTAAAGGGAACCATGCTGCCCACTCCATCCTGAGTGAGGGAAAGGCCAGGGAGGATCCTGGTCAGGTGTGTAGAAATGCTGTGGGGGCCCTTGAATGAGTGGGGAGGTGGCCCCCAAAAGATATATCCACACCCTAACCCAGTGCTGTGAATGTGACCTTATTTGGAAAGAGGGTCTTTGTGGAAATAAGTAACTTAACGATCTCCAGGTGAGGTCATCCTGGGTTATCCAGGTGGGTCCTGAATCCTATGACACGTGTCCTAATAAGACAGAAGGTGAGAGGACGCAGACACAGGTTGAAGATGCTACGTGAAGAAGAGGCGGCAGCCGGAGCAATACATCTACAAGCCAAGGACCTCCGGACGCTGGGAGAGGGGCCAGGAGCAGTTCTCCCCCACAGCCCTCGGAAGGGGCCAACGTGGCTGACACCTTGATTCCGGACTTCTGGCCTCCAGAACTGTGAGAAAATAAGTTGCTGTTATTTTAAGCCACCTGGTTGTGGTGCTCTGTTACGGCAGTGTAAAAAAACTAACACAGGTAGCTGACCCATTCTCAGGAGGGCTGTCTTGGGAGGCTTCTGAAGCAGGTGTCCTTGGAAATGAGCCCTGAAGTGGGAGTAGGAGGCAGGTGGGTTGGCGGGAGGAGGGGGAGGCGTTCAAGAGGAAGGACCCCTGTGCGCACAGGTGGAGAGGAGGGACAAATACGGCCGAGCTGAGTACCACAGGTAATCCGGTAGGGCCAGGGCTTGGGGCCCCAGGAAGGTGACGTCAAAGACAGACTTGCTCATCCAAATGGTGCTCTGGCTGACCCAAAGAGCCTGCCTGTTGTCTGCGGGTGATGGGCTCATGGAAAGAATTCAGCAGGGGAGTGGCCGGTCAGGGTTGCTTTGGAAAGACCACTCAGGGCCCCAGCAGAAAGGCTGGATCAGAGCTGACACCTGGAACCCGGTCTGTTTGGTGGCAGTGCCAGCCTGGAATGGTGGGAACTGGACCAGGCCGAAGCCAGGCTGGTGTGGGGCCCAGGGGATGGGAAGACAAGCAAGAAAGAGGCACCATCAGCAGAGCTTGGGCCACCTACGATGGGGGTGCTCTAGGAGGGCACCCAGTTAGGGGTCTGGGTGATAATGTCCTTCCACTTGCTGAGCAATGGAGAAGGAGCGGGTTTGGGGTCATGCTGCATCCCCGTGGGATTGCTAAGAGGATCAGCAGATTAGGATGCACGCACAGCACCTAACACAGTGGCCGGGAGGTGAGGTGCTCATATTTGTGAGAAGATTGGAGAAAGAAGAAACGTCTCCCTCTCCATCCCTGCCATTCTGCAGGGCCGGGCACAATAGGCACTCAGTGAATGCCCGTGGAAGCGAAATGTGGGCTGGGCTTCAAACACCATCTGCCAGGCCGTAATAAGCCCAACACGCTCTGCAGCAGGAGAGTCATCCCACCGACCACGTCACCATCCCCAAAGTCACAGGGAGATGGATCAAGGGGTCCGGCTCCAGCTGTCGAACTAGGAGCAGAGAGGAACCTTGGACAAATCGGCCTCGGCTCAGCAATTTCTCCAGCTGGGAGGAAGCCAGTGGGGGATGGGGGGAGCGCCGGGCCATCAGAAGGTTATGAGGCCATAAATAAGAGATTTGTGGTAAATACACCGGCAAACACATCCGCTGGCTGCTCTTTTTATCACTCACCTAGAGAGCAAAATTCCCCGCATCTTTTCTGCAGGCCAATAAATATCCTTCAAGGAGCCTCTATTTACATAGAGAGCAAGGGGGGTGCCGCTGCTCCCCAGGCCCCGTGTCAAGAAGGAACAATGTATGGCCCTAAAGAGAATGGCTGTGCAGAGAATCGATGCAAATGCAGTTTCTTTCCCCGGGATGATGCTCCTGAGCAGGGTTCAGCCCGAGTTCAAGGATTGTGCTCAGGCAGCTGGTGCAGGGCCTCGATGCCGAGGAGGTGTCTCTCCCCTGGGCTGGGCTCCTGGCTGCGTGCTTTCTGCTCTGGGGCTCCGCACCCGTAACTCTTTCTCCAAAATGAAAGGGACCCCTAGATCAACCACCAGGTGCCATTCTCCAAAGTATTCATCAAGGACTTGCTGTGTGGCAGGCAGGATAGGTAGACAGAGGCGAGGACAGACACAGGAGGCTCCTGCCCTCCCGGTATGTAAGGAGCTGCGATCAAGCTGGGAAGGCTGGCCTGAGGGCTGACACATAAGCTGGCACACCCGCTGAGATTTGCAGATGATCAGGCGGTTACATGAGGGACAAAGGTTGCAAGCTGGGGCACAGCCTGCTCAGAGAAAGCAAGGTCAGAGCACAGGGAGCGAGGCGCCAGGAGGAGGCGGAAGAATATCGGACAGCTGGAGAGCAGTGGGTGTGAAGAAAGTTGTCCAGAAGAGCAGCTCTTCTGCCTACTCCTACAGCCCTCTGGGACTCTGTTCTGGGGACAATGGGAAGCCACCTCACAGTCTGAGGCAGGGGGATGACATTCCCAGTGAGCTCTCATTTCTGGAAATGACAATTGACATTCTGGTGAGCATTCCCAGTGAGCTCTCATTTCTGGAAATGACACATTGACAATTTTTCTCATGCCCGTGACGGTTGGGGTATTGTCCCCTTCATCTTAGAATTAATGCCCAGCACAAGTAAGTGCTTCATACACGTCAGCTGAACCACAGAGTCAATGTACGAAACCCCCACTGAGCAGACCTTTCAACTATATTTCCATTCGAATGATCCAGAAAACTGGTGCTGTGGCGGCAGTTTACTTCGCCTGGGAGACGAAGGGGTGCAGTGTGGTGACAGTGGACAATTAGCCCATGGCTGCCCAGATGTTTGATGGCTCAGCTGAGATTGAAACTCAAGCAGTCCGTTTTTCGAAAAGATGCCAGTACGATGCAGCTTAGAAAGCGAACCAGAGATCACAGGGGACCAAGACAGAGAAGACAGAGGGGGACGGAAACAAGAGCGAGAAGGAGAAGCAGGGCGTTGGGTGGCAAGTGGATGTCTCCTCTTCCATCCCGTGCCACTTGGGGCTTTACTATGGTCCTGAGTATAACCACGCAGGACGTAACATCTTTTAAGCATTTATGTAACCACGAGCATAAGCTTTTAAACACACACGTACATTCACATTTGACCATGCTACATTGTTTTACTTTGTAAAGGATGAAGAACACCATTTTCAGAACATCTGGCTGTTCTTTTTCCAATCCCAGATGTGGTAAACCAAAAAGACAAGTCAATAATAATCTATACCTGCCAGGGCCAATTACCATCATTTCTTAACCCATGAATGTGTTATTCCTCTTGGACTCAGCTGAGGACACCTACTTCTGCCCTGGAAAGCCTTAGAGTCTCTAGAAGGCTGGCTGTGCCCTTCATGTTTAATTGTGCTCTAGGAGTCTCAGCTGTTGGAGAGGGGAACTTCTGCACCCACTTCCTCTTCAGAGCTTCTCAGGGGATGGGGAGGGAGGGAGAATGGCAGTGGGTAGGTGGGGAGGACTGCTTCTGTGATTGGCTATGGCCCGTGACAGTCCCGGGCCCCAGCTCGTAGTGGGCAGGGTCACTGTGTGCTCATGTTCTACCTGTGTGGAACGACCTGTGTGGAGGTTCCTGCTTTTCAGCCCATGGCAATGCATAGAAGTCAGACAGGAGGACGTGCTGCAGACACACCCATCTCGGGTTCAAGAGGAAGGAAAAAGGATGCCTCACTCTGGCCCTCTGGCCCAAGCAGCATATCGCAGCCAGGTTGTTGGAGAGCAGCAACCTGGGAGAGTGCTGAGTGGGCAGATGCGTGCTTGTTCAGCTATTCTCGAAGGAGGTGTTGCCCCTACACCTACTGCTGGCCCTCTGGTTCCTTGCGTGTATATAGGTTGAGCATCCCTGGTCCCAAAACCCAAAATTTAAAATGCCCCAAAATCTGAAACTGGTTGAGCACTAATATAATGCCACAAGTGGAAAATTTCACACCTGTTCTCATGGGATAAATTGCATATATTATTAAAAATATTATGTACAATTACCTTTAGGTTGTGTGTATAAGGTGTATATGAAACAAAAAATTTCATGATTAGATTTGGGTCCCCTCCCCAAGATATCTCATTGCATATATGCAAATAATCCAAAATCTGACAAAATTTAAAATCCAAAACAATTCTGGTCTCAAGCATTTCAGATAGGGGGTACTCCACTCACACAAGCTGTCAGAGCCCCTGGGGAAGGAGGGTGAGTGGGAGGATTGGGGTAAAAAGCACGCGCCATATCAGCAAAGCAGAGAACTTCATTCTCAGCTTCTGTGTTCTCTCCTGGTGATCACAGTTGGTTAGTCACTTTGTAAGTAGATGCTCACTGCATAGAGGGGCAGTCAGGGAGGCCGCTGACCACATTCAAACCATGACTGGCAGTGGGTACAGGATAAGACCTGGTCATTTGAGCCCCAACTCTAGCTGTGATTGCTTTGAGACTTTGGGCAGATCACTTGCCCCAGTGGGTATTGGAATCCCTACCCTGTTGCCTTCACAAGGCAATTGTATGTCTCTAGAAAGAGCATACGTGTGAATGTTTGGAAAGCTATGAGCACATTGCACATATGTAAAAAAGAATCAATACACTATTAGGCCACTGGCAAACTCTGACCACTGCAAGAGACCTGCAAACATTCCTCTCTGAGGCAGGCTTCCCCAAGGGACAGAAACCGGTCAGCAGGCTTTGGGCTGAGCAGGAAGTCTGAGCAAGGAGAGAAGGCAACAGCCCACTGGCCAGCGCTGGGAGATTTGGAGGGTGTGCATACACACAACGTGAGTGTACCCTACTCTCCACCCTTCCCTGGGCACTGAGGGCAGAGCCAGCCTGCACACAGTCACTCCTTGTCCCTCCACGTGTCCCCTAAGGCTGCCCTCTTGTCCTGACCTTCTCTCAATGCCATTGATCACTGGACAGACCTTAGGTGGAAAGATGATTTGCAGAGAAAGTTCTGGATGCAGGAGTTCTCTTAGAACCTTGAGTTCCTCCATGATTGGCAGCAAGGCATTAACTCTCTCTGCACCTTAGTTTTCTTGTCACATTGGTGTGTAAAATCCATGTCCTGATGAGCACACAGGGTTGTTTTAAGAATCAAATGAGAGCGTGGGTATGAAAATGGTTTATAGGCTTGAAATCCCCTTATGCACATTGGTATAAGGTTTGGTCCTATCTTGTCACAGTCCCTAGATACAGGCCTGGGCCTGAGCACTAGAGGTTGTTTAACTTGGTTCCCAGATCCAACTCATGCCTCATTAAATACCAGCCAAGGTGGTATATGATAAAGAATTTCATGCTGAATCCAATATAGGTTGATAAATAAACATTGATCCTCCAGTCCAAAGCCGAGTATGCCTGTCCCCGAGACACTGACAGCTACATCAAGCTTCTCCAGTTCATAAAGATGCCCAGCTGCCTCTCAGCAGAGCTAAGACCCCTGTAGATGGCCATATAGGGGGCTCTGGATTTCAGAAATGAGGCTGGGATTTGTTTACGGGCACAGAAGTCTGAGTGATCCTTGGCCCCACGGCCCCCACTCATTCTGCAAGGCTGCTGGCTGCATCCCCAGCGAGATTTACAGTTTTCCGTTCCTGGAGGACATTCTTGGAATCCTTCAGCTGGCTCTACTCTGTCTTTGGTCCCTCAAGTTGGATGGGGACACCTTCTCTTAGGGGAAGAATTTCATAACATTGTCACTTGCTGGTGGCCCAGTCACATGTTTGTAGTCGGGGCTGATCATCATGTACTCACTTGAGATGTGTGGCAGCGACACTGTTTGTAATACATCTAAGGGAGGAGAGTGGAAAAGACGCTGTCATGAACTCTCCCTCTGGTAAAACGCAGGCAGTGTGCAAATGCAGCCCTGCCCTGCCCGTTTAGAGCTTCTTCCGGGGCCCCCTCATTCAGGACAAGGTGCTGCGGTAACAGGTAGGAGCCACAGGAATGGCTGGGTGCGGAGACTTGGCCATGCCACTCCTCCCTCTGTGACCGCAGATGAGTCATTCCCTTCTAGACGACTCAGCTTTGAAATCACACAGATGGCATTCTCAGAGAACCAAGATGACGAGTCACTACTGTAAAGGACACGAAAGTGCTCGAGAATGTTAACTGACCATCATCCTAGTTAGCGCTGCTGCCGGCATCCTTGCTTTGGACTTCCCGTGGTAGGTCCTCATCCAAGCACATCATGTGTGCTAACGTGTACAGTCCTTGTGACAACTCCTCCTCGTGGCCCATCATTTGTCCTCATGTCATAGATGGGGAACCAGCTCTAATGGGCCAGCATGATCACCCACGGTGAGCAGATACAGGATACGCTGGGGGACTCCTGGGCAGGAGGGCCACACACGCTTCCCAGGGCAGGTCATATTTGAGAGGGATCTTAGGCGTGAAAAGGCTCCTTCCACTTAATACCAATGGAAGCTGCATGGTATTCCAAGGTGCGCATGGGGTGAGAAGTGTTTGTAGCTAGAGCACAGGATGCATCGTGGGGCCGGGGAGAAGGGATGGATGAGGTCTGTATGACGGCACTTCTCTGTTCATTGCCAATATCCCCCAAGGTTCCAGAAAGGATCAAAAGAAGGATTCTTATACTATCTAATTTTGATCAGAAAAGGTGGCAGGAAATTTGTTCCACATCCAAACTGATCTTTGCTTTTGCCAGCTACAGATCCCACCTCCATGAGGAGAGTTAATGATTCTCTCATCCAGAAAAGCCACCCAGGGACCTAGAAGCAGCTTCAATCCCTTCTCTGGCAGAGATACCAGAACCCACCGCTGCTAGAAAGGTCCTGGCCCCTGCAAGGCATGGCTCCGCATGGCCCAGGCCCACGATGATGAGGTCCCCCTGTTCTGGAAGGGGCTTCCTGGTGCTGGCAGCTCATGAGAACCACCTAGCACTGCTTCTTGAGGATGTTGGTGACATCAGGTAAAGGGCCCTGACCTTTAGGCCCATGACCTGACTCCCTGCGAAGGTGGTGGAAAGGGAAGTTGTCTAAACTACTTTCCCATTTAGATCCGAACCATCTGGATTGTCCTTCAATCAAAAAGAGGCTGTCTACACTCCAAGCCCTTGCCAGAGAGCTCAGCTTGGAGCCAACTGCTGACACTGAGCCCAGCTGAGACAGCGGGCAGCGGCTACAGCTCTGTAGCACTGCTCGGCTGACGGGCTGTGTCACACATGGTGTCTCTGGGGCAGTCCCTCCAGCCACCCCTCTCAGCGGTCCCCACTCTTTAGTTCATAGATGCCTAGAGGATCAATAGGTGAATAAATGAGATTTAGGGGATCCACAAACCAGCCTCCCCCATTGCTGTGTGCAAAATGCTGGGTGCAGGTATATTTTTCTGGGACAGAGACTTTATTTTCTTTAAAATCAGATTCTCTAAAGAGATCTCTGGCTCTAAAATAGGTTAAGAACTCGCACGTGGAGGGTGGTTAAACTTGGTCCTTGTATTGAGAAGATTGCCAAAGAAGCCACCTGTTCTGACCTTATTTATTTAGGTCTTGCTCTGAGATGCTCTTTAATACTATGGCCCAGCTGTCACCTGAGGTCAGATGAAGAACATTTCTATATCCTCTGATGAACTCTTATTGAAGGTATGATCCATTAGAGTAGTGGTCCCCAGCCTTTTTGGCACCAGGGACCGGTTTCATGGAAGACAATTTGTCTATGGTGGTGGAGCTCAGGCGCTGATGCCAGGGATGGGGAGCAGCTGTAAGTACAGATGAAGCTCTGTTCCCTTGCCCACCGCTCACCTCCTGCTGTGTAGCCCCCAGCTCCTAGGTTTCATAGAAGGCAATTTTTCCATGAAAGTTGGGGTGAATGGCAGAGCTCTGTGGCCTGGTCCGTGGTCTGGGGTTTGGGGACCACAGAGTTAGCATATTTGGCATCAACTTAAGACCCATGTGATACATTCTTTTTAAAAATTAGTACTAGGAAAAAGTTTGTATCCTCTGATGATGAGGGGTGTGTCTTTCCTTTTATCAACAGGTGGGAATTGTGTGACTCAAGATGCTTTCCTTCTTGCTCTGGGCTCCATGCAGTTCTGAGTTACATTTGATGTTCACTCATGCAATAGTTTTTATTCATCACATATGCTTCTATTAATAACATCACGCTAAGCCCTGGGGAGAGAATTGAAAAAAATCGAGGTGGTCACTTCTGTAACAAATGACTTCTGACCACGGGTTTCTGTGTGTGTACTTTTGTATTCCACTGCAGATTTTAAACAGTGGCAATCACGAGCTCTTAGTGCCTACAATGTCTAGGCACAATCTAGCTGGTTTACAGACATCAATTCATTTAATGGCCCTGAGACACAATGACCTTGAGAGGTAGGTGATATTATGATCACAGTCTAAGCATGAAAACTGCAAGTGGGCAAACGTTAACCTGCTGAACGTCACGGTGCTGGCAAGAGGCAGACCCAATGCCGAAGCCCAGCCCTCGCACACCAGGCTCTGTGCGTAGACCTGGAACTCACACGTCTGTCCTCTCCACGCCAGCTGCCTTATTGGGACAACATTGTGCGTTTGTATGATCCACTCTATGGAGCACTCTGCACCCACTGGTCACCCAACTGGTGACCCTTGATTAGAAAATTCTGTGACTCCCATCGCTGAGATGACAACGTTGATGCTCAGAAAGGGGAGCAATTCTGTGCCCTAGAGGCCAAGCCAGCACCAAATCAAGCCCTCTGAGCCCAAGTCCAGAAGTGAGCAGGCTTCTTCCTGCTCTGCCTTGCTCACTTCCTCCTAGTGCATGCTCGTCTGTCGTGATAAATGGCCCCAGGCCTGTGCAGCAGAGTGGAAAGGAACAATACTTGGTGCGTTCCATTGGAATACCAACCTGCAAAGTGTCCAGTTGGCCATGTTGGTTTTGTGATTTTGAAGACGCTTCAGTGCTGGTTAAATGTAAGATTACACCTGGTTAGTGGGGAGAGGAACCTTGGAGGTCATCAATCTACAAATTTTTGAAAGTGCTTTGAGGACACAGAATCTCTTCAGAAAACCGATTGCAAGTTACGGACACTCTCCTCCCAACCCTGGTCACCCCGATCTCCATTCTTGTTCTTTTTTTTTTTTTGAGACAGAGTCTCACTCTGCTGCCCGGGCTAGAGTGCCATGGTGTCAGCCTAGCTCACAGCAACCTCAAACTCCTGGGCTCAAGTGATCCTCCTGCCTCAGCCTCCTGAGTAGCTGGGGTTACAGGCATGCGCCACCATGCCCGGCTAATTTTTTGTATATATTTTTAGTTGGCCAATTAATTTCTTTCTATTTATAAAGTAGAGACGAGGTCTCGCTCTTGCTCAGGCTGGTTTCGAACTCCTGACCTTGAGCAATCCGCCCACCTTGGCCTCTTAGAGTACTAGGATTACAGGTGTGAGCCACCACGCCCAACCTCATTCTTGTTGTTGACAGCTTTAATGATACCATGGTATTTTAAGATAATTTTTCATTGTTTTCAATATACTGGCACCCAAAAAGAAGCTCATTGCTTCTTTTCTGTGGATCTAAATACCTTTCTCCTTCTCATCGCATGGTGGAACATTTTTTTCTTTTTTCTTTTTCTGCAAAGGGGAAAAAAGGGAAGTGTAATTTTCAACTCTCAGCATAACGTGTCTTTGATTAATGTATATTGTAATCATCACAGAATACACAGCTGTCTATTAACGATGGTACCAAATGAGTTGAATAGATTATCAAAGAGCAGCGGCCCTAATTCCACTCCGAGGTGCACGTTTGTCTTTAGAACATTAATCTCGTTACAGGTTTGAGTCTGATTCCAATTTCCCTGACAGTCGGCGAGAAGGGGAGGAAGATTGATCAAATATGCCAGGAGCGGCAATGGCTCAGATCTCGATGGGGCCGAAGAGAAAGAGCAGCATGGTTTTCTTAAAATGATTATTCCAAAGGGACGAGAAAGGCGGAGAAGGGATCGGAGGCGCTTTGAGAGCGGGAGGCTGGGTCCCGCGAGGAGTGGTAGGTGATGGGAATGCAAATGCCAAGGACAGGCAGAAGGGGCTGCCGCCGCGAGTGGGTTTCTCCGGGGCACTGCTAACGAGGAGGTGCCAGTCTGGTAGGACTCAGGAGAGGGATGAGGGGACGGGGGCAAAGTACCAGGCACCAGACCTTCCAGGCTCATTCAAGGCCAGAGCTCCATTGTGTGGTGGTGCCAGTGCCTTTGGGGGCTGAATCAACCCCACCCTTGGAAGGAGGCCCAGGCGCTGCCACAGAGGACAGGGGCCGTGGGGAAGGTCTTGCTCTAATTCCCTTGGGAGTGACCCTGAGGGCCTTGACCCCATCAGTCCTATTGACTCCTTTTTCTCCCAAGCCACCTAAGACCGAAGAACCCCCAGCACGCCCATGTGCAACGCACAGCTCCTCACATCATACATTTTATACATTCAGACCCTTCACTGCCCCAAACGACCTCCATGCCGTGCGCACAGACACCCGCATCTACGCACAGCCGCTGCCCGAGTGTACATCTAACAAAGGAATGTGCGATGCGTTACCTAATTCTCCAGCCTGGACACTCGTCTGCGTTCTTCTTCCCCAAATTTCTCCCCTTTCAACCAATCCTACTCACTCTTCCTCAAAATCACCCCAATTGCTTGTGTCTCCATTCTTTTTCATATGTGGGTCCCTCTACCTGGAGTACTCCTTTTTCTCCTTGTCAATCTGAAAACTTCCCTCTTCAAGTTCAATGCCCAGCTCAGCAGTCACTCTAGCAGGACAATGGCCTTAATTTAACCCCTTCATAACAGCGTTCCTCCTTCTAGAGTCAGACTCCAGGGCATGCTCTCTCTTCTCTGTGCACCTGTAGTAAGGCCCCCACCATGTAGGGTGAGAATTAAAAGTCCACTCGTCTGTCTGCCTCCCCTCCTTGTCTGAGAATTCTGGCTCACTCATCTTTGGGACACCAGTGTCCGTTACAGGGCCTGGCCTACAGTAAGTTATTGGAATAAATCAAGGCTCACATTAAGCCTTAACATCCTTCCAGGTACCTCTCTCACCTGCCTCCACCTGGCAGACCCTGTGTCAGGCTTGCTCACTTGTTTATTCTTGACAAGAGGGTGCTGGGGATGGGGATGAGGCTTACGTGCCATTGGACAGAAGAGGGATCTGAAGCTCAGGAAAATTAGGCAGGGTGCCCAAACCCTTCAAGCTAATAGGTGGCAGAGCTTTGAGCTTGGTCTTCCTGAGCCCAAATTCTGTCCACAGTCCGACATCCCCTCTGTGAGATTAAAGTTCATAGGTTCAAGTCTTGCCTTCGGCAACACTCCAGGGACTAGGCTGGGACTAGCATGAGGTGAGAGAGGCACACGATTTAAGGAGGTGCTCATTCTCAGGTGCCAACTCGGCACTTGCTCCGCCCTGACGGTGGTCACCTTCTTAAAGGCTGTGCCCTAGGCTCCTCCCTGCCCTGAGTCCCTGCCCTGCCAGGAACGCACACCAGCTGTGCAGAGGGGGCAGGCCTCTGTTTTGCCAAACATTTGCATTTGAGCATTGGCTGTTGTTTTGCTGTTCCATGTGATGATCCTTTCTGAGCACAGCGCTGTGCCAAGTGCCGGGGACAGAAAGGAGGAGAAAGTCAAGGCGAAATAGATGCGGAGCCTTGCTGTTGTTCCAGCGGTCAGCACACACACACACACACACACAGAGCTGCCGTCCTGCGGGTGTTTCAAAGGCAGGCTCCATGACCCTGAATGATGAGCCATCAGAATTCCAGGAGATGGTGTTAGCCAAGCAGATAAGGAGTTCCAGGCACAGGAAAGAGCCAAGGGAAGGGCATAGAGGCTGGGATTTGAGAGCCTGCGCTAGGAGCCCTGCCTGAGTAAGGCACTGGTATAAAAGCCTGGGAGAACAGGTGGCACCTGGAATGCTCCAGGGGAGACATTGGTATTACATTTAGGGGACAGCAAGCCAATAGCTCAGGAGTCACAAAGCTGGGTTTCCCACAGCGTGGGGCTCCGCCTAAGGGCAGACAAAGCCATCAGGTCACGTCTAAAGCAACCTTCATCTTTAAGAACCGTCACCCTAGTCCTAGCCCACCCCAATCCCTCAAGGTGGGAAAGACTTCACAGGGCCCTTGCGCTCACCCTCCCTGGTTTCTGGACACCTCCAGCCAGCCCCAGCCCTTGCCAGGCATCTTGTTCTGCCGAGAGTTCACAGAACATGTCAGGCAGCAGCAGGGGCCCTGGCTTCGCACCCTGCTCACAGGGCAGGGCCGGGCTCTGCAAGGCCCTGGCTGGGAAAATCATCAGGGCAGGGAAGGCCCAGGAGTGGCTGTGATTTCCCCCCATCCAGTTCCTCTGCTCCATCATCTGCTGTGACCCATAAATTCACCGCGATGAAGTCATTCTCCAGTCACGGCTGTAAAAAGTCAGCCGTGTAGCTAGGGAGTTTGCAGCCGAGTTAGATTATAAAATAAAACCAGGGGTTCTGGAAGAGGAGGGTCAAACACACAGAGCCTAGGGGAGGGAAGAAAGCTGTTCTGTTCTTTTTAACGAGGACCAGCAGATTTTCAACTTTGTGAGATTCCTCACAACACTCCCCGTCTCTCCCCCAGCAGCTCCTTTTTGTCGGGGGTCATTCCTGCAATCAACATGGCGCTTCCTCGGGGTTAAAAAATAAAACTAAAATTAAAAATTTAAAAACCAGCCTGCAAGTTTTCTCCTTCCTGCCAAGTTTGAAACATGCCTTGTTATTCTGAAGTCTGAAATTTGACCAGAATCTGAGGGCTAAGAGAAATCCTACACCCCACAGCCTTCCCTAGAGCAGAGCAAACTCTGATGCCAGGGACACTGGCATAGCCTGGGAGCTCACCTGGGCCACCTATGGAATGATGGAAAGTCTCCACCTTCTCATCTGCAAAAAGGGCACATGTGAGTTGTTGGGGCATCCCATTCCCCAAGATCTCCTCCAGCCCACACAGTCTTCAACACCTTCATTCATCCAAAAGCTGTTTATTGAGCACTTATTGTGTTCTAGACATTGAGATCTGCCCTGGGATTGTAGCAATGAGCAAATCAGATGAAGCCTCACTTTTTTCCTCTTCACCTGGCAAGGACTGAGTATCTGGTACATGCAAAAATGAGGACACTCATGTCCTTGTCACCCTCGATGGCGAGGATGCCAGTGAAGGTAAGGTTGGTGATGTCTCACCTGTACAGCACTTCAGAGCTCAGGGAAGGCTCCTGCAGGGTCACTTTGCCCAGCCACCTGACATCAACGCAGAGGAAATGAGCTCAGAGGAAATGAGCTCAAACCACACAAGATGCAGATAATCATATGGATGTTCATTGGCTGCAAGTGGGCATTGCGCCTTCTTCCAGTTGCCCGACTCAAACCCAGTTCTCTCTTCCAGTCGGAGGAGACGGGAACCAGTTCCCAGGCACAGTGCTGCGTACTTGTCTGTACATTTGGTCTTTACCGTAACCCCCTGGGAGGTGGGCAACAGTCTTGTTTTGCAGACGAGTAAACTATGTTACTCCAAACACAGAGTTCTTAGTTGTATTTGAGTTCTGAAAATTTTATAGCATTGTGGGATATATTAATAGAGCTGGAGGAACTTTAAGAGCTCTCATTGTCTATAGCTCATATCCCAAGCCTTTTGTCTTTCCCAAGTAGGAATGAATTTTTTTCTTTTGAGTTTTCCTGGAATTCTTAGAATAGTGACCTCTAAAGACCGACTTCAGTGGTATGCTGGTAAATGTTTAAAATAAATAAATAATAAAATAAAATAAAATCTTGATTTGTAGCATTTGGTGATTTCTGTGGTGTCTACTCTACCCACAGCCAATTTCTAGCTACTAAAGTGAAAGCAGAATTATACAGTGTTTCCACTGTACAGTTACAGAGTTATACAGTGTTTCCATCGTACAGTTACAGAGTTATACAGTGTTTCCACTATACAGTTACAGAGTTATACAGTGTTTCCATCGTACAGTTACAGAGTTATACAGTGTTTCCATCGTACAGTTACAGAGTTATACAGTGTTTCCACTGTACAGTTACAGAGTTATACAGTGTTTCCACCACACAGTTACAGAGTTATACAGTGTTTCCATCGTACAGTTACAGAGTTATACAGTGTTTCCACTGTACAGTTACAGAGTTATACAGTGTTTCCATCGTACAGTTACAGAGTTATACAGTGTTTCCACCACACAGTTACAGAGTTATACAGTGTTTCCACCGTACAATTACAGAGTTATACAGTGTTTCTACCATACAGGCAGGAAGATG
Source organism: Lepilemur ruficaudatus (assembly GCA_963574885.1). Classification (NCBI taxonomy): domain Eukaryota; kingdom Metazoa; phylum Chordata; class Mammalia; order Primates; family Lepilemuridae; genus Lepilemur; species Lepilemur ruficaudatus. Next base: position 14,417 of record CAUYRT010052000.1, on the reverse strand, counting down.
AAGAAATATCTCGCCTTCCACGTGCCTCACCTGGGGAACTGCAGCACCTTGCATGCGGGAGGACCTTCCTGAACGCTTCCTTATCATAGAACCACACTTCTCCCTGGGCGTCCCCGGATGCCTAGAAATACAATGAGTTTGGAATCACCTCAGAAAGACAGCATATTGGAGCTGGAAGAAGCCCACAGCAGCTACTATTGCTGCATAACAAATTACCCCAGACACGTGCTATCTCACGGCTTTTGTGGTCAGGAATCCGGGCCCGGCTTAGCTGGGTTCTCTGGCTCAGACCTTTGAGACTGGGGCTTTGGTGTCATCTGATGATTGAGAAGGATCCTCTCCCAGGTGCACTTGAGTAGTTGTTGGAAGGGTCCATGTCCTGGTGGGTTGCTGGACTGAAGGGCTCAGTCCCTAGGTGGCAGTTGCCTGGGGGTCTCCCTCAGCTTCTTGCAGTATGGGTCTCTCCATAGGAAGGCTGACAACACGCAGCTGACTTCCTGCAGAGCGAGCAAGTGAGAGAACAAGAGAGTGTGCACAAGATGGAATGCATGGTCTTTGTATAGCCCAGTCTTGCACGTGACATCCCATTATGTCTACTGTGTTCTATTCATTAGAAGTAAGTCACTAGGCCCACCCTCAAGAGGAAGGCCGTGCACAAGGGTATGAATACCAGCAAGCAAGAATCACCAGGGACCATTTTTGAGGCAACCTACCTCTGTGATAAGAATAACTACAAATGCTTACTGAGCACTTAGCGTGCTCTGGGAACTGTTTCGAGTGCTTTCCATACACAGTCTTATTTCATTCGCATTGCTAAACCCCATTTTAGAGATAAGAAAATTGAGACTTGGAAAAGTTACATAATTACCGGCAAACCCCCTGTCTAGAAAGTTGGGAGAGCTGGCCTCCTCTGGAGCCCACACTGCTTGGCATGCCCTGTGCCACCTCCTCTGAAAGGACATTTAGTGACTCTGGTACTCTTCCCTTCTTGCATGTGACAAATCTGAGAACCAGGGAGCTCAAACAGCTGTCTAAGGGCACACAGCAAGCCCGGAACAAACGCAAACTGAGGTCTTAGTGTCTCCTGGGTGCTCTGGTTTCTGCAGGAAGACTAAAGGTGGGTGATTAATCCATAAAGTAGTATCTAACTCCCTCTCTCTGTGACCTTCCAGCTCTCTAGAAACTCAAAGGAGACTGACACTTGGCCCAACTCTGAGCATCAGCTGAAAGTCAAGCTTCCCTCCACCCCAAGTTCTAACATGAAGCTGATGGCCCTTAATGGTACCTATGATTAATCCATGCCCCTTTTCTGAAATACTTAAGCTTGCCTTGGCTGGGAGAAAAAAACCAGGCCCGTCCCAGACATCAGAGTAATGGACTGGTTTTAAGTTCTCCTGGGGGCTTAATAAAAGGTGGTAGTTTGGGTAACGTTTCTGTGATAGGCCCTTCTGTTAATACTTATCTAGCTAATGCATCTTCCAAATGGCCTAGTGCAGCTTTCAGGACATTAAGGAGATTTCGTAATGTTGTTCTACATATGGTATTTCTGCACTGGGTCTTTTTTCTTCCTTTCCACTTGTATAAATTATTTTACAATGAAGGTGGTGATGCTGAGGGAATAGGGGCAGGAGGAAAGGTTAGGATTTCACAGCACCCAGCCTGAGGCATTTTTGGAGGCCAGAGGGAGCCAGGCCCCACATTCTTGAACACAGGAGGAACAGGAGGAATGGAAACTTAGTGGAGCGGCGGGGCCCGGGGCTGACAAACACCAGCTGTGCTGAGTACATATCACGTCCTGGCCTGGCAGACATCTTCTCCTTCAAAACGACACAGGCTATTAGCAGACTCACCCCAAAAGGCTATGCCAGGAGTGGATGCATGGAATTCCTGCTGATATTCCGGAATCTCAAGACCGAAGCGGTCTTCCCTGCCCTTATCAGACCAGCCGAGATAACTGGAGTGAGGGTGGAATCTGCACACGAGAAAGAAATTCCGCCTTATAAATACCAGGCACCAGGTCCAGTCCCTGTGTTTGACGAATTTACTCATCCGCATAGCTGAATGCCTGGTCTGTGCCAGGTATGGTGCTGGGAGCGGTAGACACAGGATGAATAAAATGTAGCCGGTGCTGTGAGGGGATTCCACGCCAATGAGAGGCGCAGATGACATTTAAACCAGCTACAAATACACAGCGTGATGACTGCATAGACACAATGATGCCAGAGGTAGGATGGGGGCACTAGGCCAGGCACAGAGTCGATCAGGGGTGTGGGGAAGACCTTTGGAGGATCAACCTTGAGCTGCATCATGTGAGATGAGTCAGGGGCCGCTGGACAGAGGAAGGTGGGCATGCAGTCATGGACCATGGTTCTTCGTGGACACACACAAGACTTCCTCGGAGATGCCTACCCTGGACTGGAATTATAGGGCCACAGGGCATACGGACCTTAGTTTCACTAACTATTTCTGTATGACTCTCCTGAACAACTGTAAAATAACTCCTACAGCTGTGCTCAGGATCTCTATTTCCCTCCTATTCTCACCCAGAGTTAATGTGTTCCAACTTTCTAACGTTGGCCAATCTGATGGCGTATAAAACAGTACCTCATCCTAACTCGCATTTTTATGCTTTCTTGAGTCTGAGCACATTTTCAGAAATGTGTTAGCCTTTGGGATTCCTCCTATGAATTGCCCATTCAGATTCTTTGTCTATTTTTCTATTTATTTTTCTTTCATTTTCTTGTTGACTTGCAGGAATCACTTGAATATACTTATTAATCATTTGCCAGTTTTAGGCTTTGCCAAAGTCTTCCCCAAAATTATCATGTGTCTGTTAAGGTTTTTAATGGTGCACTTTGATGAACATGATTCTGCCTTTAATTCTGATATAAATCCCTGTGTTATTCTCCTCATAGTTTGTGCTTTTGGAGTCTTATTTAAGAAATAATTAATGATTTCAAAGTCAAAAAAACTTTATGCATTTTTCCTATTAGTTTTTAGTCTTAATTTTCATGTCTAGGTTTTTAAACCACTTGAGTTTATTTTTATAAAAAAATGAAATAAGGATTCAGTTTTGTTTTTCTCTGCATGAGAAGTTACTATTCCTAACATAATTGACTAATTCATCTTTTCTTCAATGATTTGTGATGCCTCTTTACCACACACCTGTTGGGAGGCAGCTCTCCATGTGTCCCTTGACTTTCTGTATACCTCATGAGCAGAGACTATGAAAGAGTACAGCTCTTTTAGTACAGCTATCTTTTTAAAGATGTTTGTGTGGCAAATAGCCTTAGAAATAGAGATAATGTCTCCATGCAGAGCAAAGGGCAGGTTTGTTTACTGCCTGGTATAATAAAAATAACATCTCCCTCTGGAGCAAATGTCAGGCAGGTTTACTGCCCATTATGAAAGGTTCGGGTTCCTTAAGCTAAGGGTTTCTCTCCTTCCAATTAACCTGCTGTGCATGCAGGCATCACCTAGACCTCTTCGTGTTGTCCCATAGGAATTGGGACTCGGGGAACGAACACAAATGCTGACATTCTGGCTATTGATATCGGTATAAGTAATAAACTGTCCCTTATCTCTGATCCAGGGGTCTCATGTCTTCTGCAACAATCACGAAATTGTGACAGGCTAACTTGTTAGCTTGCAAGTAGCATAATACCTGAGACTATTAACAGTTTACACCAATATCAAGTTCTCCTTTATAATTGAAACTCTGTACCTTTTTATTAGAATATTTGTCTTTTCTTTTTTTACACCAGTACCAACTATTTCAATTACCGTGACTTTGTAATAAATCTTGATGTCTTATACAGCAAGCTCCCAATTTTGGTCTGGGTCAATATCGGCTTAATTATTTCTTAGTGTTCATTCTCTCACAGACAATTTTTTAGAATCAGTTTCTTAAGTTGTCCCTAAAATCTTGTTGGGATTTTGATTGGAATTATTTTGAATGCACAGATAAATATGGGGAGAAATGGCTTCTTCATAGTGCTCGCCGTTCATGAACATTGATTATATTTTATTTCCTTATGTTTAAATTTTTTGTACATTCATAAATGTTTTATACATTCTTTAATAAGTTAATTGCTACTTTGTAGTGCTTGTTGCTATTATAAATTATACCTTAATTTCTACTACAATTTCTTGTTGCTAATTGAGATATAAAAAAACACTATTACTTTTTACACATTAATATTGTATGTGGCAAAAAAAGTTATTTATTTTTCATTTTAGTTGTTAGAGCTTGCTGACTGTTTTGGGTTTTATATGTAAATTATCATATCACCTGTTAATGAAGAGGAAAAGTCTCTCTCTTTTCACTCCACCACTACTGTGCTTCTGTGTTAACAAGACTCTCTAGAATTATGTGGTACAGTAGTTGTAATAGCAGCTTCACTTGTTATATTCCTGATCTCTCTTTAGTGTGATGTTTTTATCCACATAGTTAGTATGTAGCCTTTGTTAAATTAAGGTTGCTATCATCTATTCATTTTTGTAAAAGCATTTTAAAAATTAAAAATTACTATTGAACTGTATCAGATGCTATTTTGGCACTGATATGATGGTTTTTCAGCTCTCTATCATTAGTGTGCTAAATCACATGAATAGACGTCCCTTGCATTTCTGGAACAAATCCTACTGAATCACGATGTATTTTATTTAAAAAGGTATGCCATTGTATCCAATTGCCTTATCATATATTTTGGAGATTTGCATTCATGTGGACCATTCTACAGATTTTTGTGTTTGCTCTGAATGAAACAGAGAGTCGTCAAAGATTTTCCAGTGGAGAGGTGACAAGATCAGATGGACATTTTTAGAAGGACTATCCTGGCTGCAGTTGTGAATCTAGATTGTAGTGAGCAGAGATGGGAGCTTGGAGAAGAGTTCATTAGCCACTTTGCAAATCCAGATGGAAATGGTGGCTTCGAGCAGGGTGGCGGCAAAGCAGAGGATGAGGAGGCTGGATGCTGGGTATATTTTGAAAGTTGAGCCAACAGGGTGTTCTGCTAAGTTCAGTGTTGCACGGGAGAGGAAAAAAGAGGAATGGGGTTTTTGAGTTGAGCGAGTGGAAGAACCGAGTTGCTAGTAGATGACACGAGAGCAATGCAGACCTAGCCAACTGCAGGATGAAGAGGTGGGGGGTGGTGGGCGAAGTGAATAGTTTACTCTGGGACATGGTAAGGATATTGAGTATCTAACGAACTTGTTGCAAGGACCAGAGGACCGATCTCGAAGTTAAGTTTCCAAAAGCACTGCCTGGAACTTTGCCCCAGAAATGGTCTGAGGAGGGAACCTACCAAGCCACTATTGCCCCTGTCATCACCACATGCTAGCTATAACAGGATTCTGGGTTCATCCACATCACAGTTGCTGTCAGCTCCATGCAACTTCTGTACCCAAACACAACCGTGCAATCACTGCTGCTATGAAACCCACTCAGACTTCTTAGCCTCCACCCTCACCAGCAAATCTGGATTCTGTGCCGGGTTCTTTCTCCAGTGGCTCAGCTCTAAAGCCAACTCTCCAGCAGGTAGATCTGACTGGTGGGGTCACACACTTGTGCCAAGCTGCAAAGGTGGCCGGGCAAGTAAGCGTTCTGACTTCTATCACAGGAAGACAGAACTCAGAAAGCAATATACTTACAAAACATAACAGGGTGTTCAAAATGTTCTGAGCAGCCAGAAAACTTGATATGTGTCTATCAGAGTTCTTTGCTCCCCTTAATTTCTCAAAATTTCACTGCTCTCATCTCTTACTTTTGACTTCTTTTGCTCAAATTTTTTTTTTAGAATCATCCATATTTTGCATGTTATCATTGGATTGTCCCTTTGTACTGCTGAGTATTATTTCATTGTATGAATATACCACAATTTTGTTTGTTTGTCTGTGGACATTTGGGTGATTTCCCCAAGACTATTATGAATAAAGCTGCTTTGAACGTCTTTATATTGGGGTAGACATGTTTTTGTTTCTCTTGGATACGTACTTGATAGTAGAAAGCCTGGGTCATTGGATAGATGTATGTTTCTTTTTATAAGAAACTGCTGGACCTGCTTGCAAGATGGTTGGACCATTTTGTACTCGCACGAGGGGTAGATGATATATATTGCCAGTTGCTGCATGTCCTCACAAACACTTGATATTCCCAGGGTCCTGCCTCAGGTCTCTCTCACCCCAGAACACACCTGTCTGGTGCCCCTTCCTGCCTGTTGGCATAAGGGGACCTGTCCATTTCTGAGCCTAGAGAACCTCCTTTCCCTGGGCCCCTTGCAGCCGATGAGTGGAAGTTTCCTACAATGCGTATTCTTCGGCCAGCCTCGGCCAAGTCCTTTCCTTTCCCTGGACCTCAGTTTCCCTGTGGTTGACAAGAAGCTTTGGAGAAGGTGATCACTTCGCTTTCCTCAAGTGGTGATATTTCTCCGCGAGCCTGTCCGATCTATGTTCATTCCTCGTTTCTTTTTCCATCTGTCACTTGACGCCATGCGATTGATTACAGTTCTTTGACTGCCTTGGAAAACAACTTTTTTTACCTTTAAATAAAATAAAGCTCCATTTCACTAACAAATTTGAGAAGAAAAGTGGAAAGGAATGTGACATTATTGAACACCTGCTAAGAGCCATAGCCTCACAAATCCACTCTCTCATCTGATCCTTGCACGCTCCCTGCAGTGCAGGTTTCCTGAGTGACAGTTTTACTGAAGTTCCACTTTTCCCTCCACCTCTGTAGTCAGAATTCTTTAGAGAAACAGAGCTGATATGACACATTTACACGTATCAGAGGAGATTTATTATAGGATCGGCTCATGTGATCACAGGGCCAAGAGAAGTCCCATAGTCTGCCCTTTGCAAGCTGCAGAAGTGGGGAGAGGGAGGCCTGTGTAAGTCCCGGATCTGAAGGCCAAGAGCCTGGAGTTCCGATGTTCAAGGGCAGAAAATGGATGGTCCAGCTCAAAAAGGGACTGTTTTCTATTTGGTCCTGCAACGGATTGGATGGTGCCCGCACATGTAGGTGAAGGCAGACCTTCTTTACTCAGGCTATTGGTTCAAATGCTAATTTCTTCTAGACACACCCTGACAGACACACTTGCAGAAATCATGTTCTACCAGCTATCCGGGCATCCCTTAGCCCAGTCAAGTTGACACATAAAATTAACCATCACAACCTCCACTGCTCTTCCCCGAGCCAGCCTGCAGCCCCTCTCTCGCCCCATCTCATCCTTCTCGCATCTCCACCTTTCCAGAGAGTCCCCGGCCAGCTGGTTTAAAACTGCACCTCTCCTACTCCCACCAGCGGTTCTCCTGGGCTCCTTCTCCTGCTTCACTTTTTCCTATATTATCACCAGTTGGCTAAAATTTATTTCTCTCATTTATTTTTTTCTTCCCTCTCCCACCTCAACTGGAATTTTTTAAGCTTCACAAGGTCAGAAATTTTTGTCTCTTTTGTCCACTGCTGTGTCTCATATACTAGGCACATAGTAAGTAAGCAATCAACCGATAGTGAATGCATGATGCATATGCAAGTGAATGAATGCATGAATGAAAAGAAGAAATAGAAGTTCTGAAAGAGTGATAATCTTATCCCAGGTGACCCTGCTACAGTGAGCTGAGGGCCTGGGAGGCAAAGGTGAATGAGGCCTCCCCTTCCCCCGGCTAAAGAAGTCTCCCCTTCATCCTCTTTCACTGCAGCCTGCCTTGTGTTCAACTGCCTGACCCATTGCAGAGATGCATTTTTTCATCAGCTTTCTGCGTCACTAGAAGGCAGGGACTGGTTCCCTTCTCTATGCTTAGGGCTAAAAGGATAGGTTGTTGGTCCTCAATAAACACATGCTGAATGAATAAACACACAAGTGAAAAAAATGAATGAATTCCCTTGACTAGGTTAGGTGTCTATTATATATTTTTATAGTACTAGGAAGTTCTCTTTTGATGTACTTGTTATCCTTAAAACTTATTTATAATTACCTATTTAAAGTATCTTCCCTGCAGGGTTCCAGGTTTCACAAGGGGCAGAAACCCTCTCCTAAATTCCCAAGGGCTAGCACTCTCTGACCTGCAGTAGACGCTTAATAAACGTAACGAGCATGTGTTTAATCAATACATGAAGAGTAAATGATTAGCAGGTAATTGTCAGCTAACCAAGTGCGTCAGGCCTCCGTGCAGCTCCCCTGCACTTGCTCTTGCTCAGGCACTGCTGCGGCCGCCCGCTGCAGGCGGTCTCTGCCCACGGGGTGCAAGGTGGCCAGGCAACTCTGCTGCACTGTCCACCTCTCGCTTCTTTCTCTCGGGTCTTCTCAGGCTCCATGTTGTGGCAGGCCCCTGGCGTCTCTCTGCACTTACACAGCCCCAGCCAGAAGGGGTGAGCAGTTTAGAGCCAGCTTTGAACGATGGAGGGCGAGAGCTGATGGATAAATGCTTCCCCATCTGGTCCCTGGTGGACAGTCCTGAGGAGCCGCTTGGCATGCTTCCAGCCACCTGCAGTGGTGGCCAACTCAGGGCCAGTCCTGTGCTGGCACTCCCTCCTGCCCTCCTTCATTCCCTGCATCTCACCCTGTGTACTTCCTAACATGCCCCTGCACACAAGCCTTTGTGTGGGGCTCGAATTTCAGGGGAACCCAGGCCAGGATGTGAAATGCAGAGCTGCAAGGCAAGCCCTCTTTCTGTTCTCAGCTTCCTGACAGCCTGTGATCTAGGGTTATCCACCTTCCCAAAGGCATCCTTGCCTCTGACAGACAGGAGGCAGAGGGGTTCATGCGGTGGGTGATTACACGGTTACTGCTCTCCCCAAGGGTGCCGAGGGCCAGACCTGGGGGGAAGAACCAGGAAGCCCCTCATCCACATCGTGTCCCCCGATCCAGCTTTATCAGGGTTACGGCTGGACTGTGGTTGCCATCTGAGTACAATATCTGCTTTTCAAGTAATCAGAACTGGAAGAAAGGATGTTTGTGGTTAATTAGCATCCTCAGACCCCAACAGTGCTATCAATGGGGCATACATAATGTGCTCTAGTTGACAATCATGTCCTAGGGTGGGGAGTGGGGAGTGGTCAAAGAAAGCCACAGAGAGAGGTGACATCTGAGGTGGCTTTCAAGGAGGAGAAGAGCATACTCAGACACGAAGTCAGAGCAGGGCATTCTGAGCCAAGGGTCCACAGAGATTCATGCTGGCACACAGCTAGTGAGTGGGCAGTGCAGGAGGCAGGCCCGGGTCTTCTACTCCCAGGTCCTGAGCTCATTCCTCACCCCTGCAATGCACTCAGCTTCTGTGGGTACAGAGCAGTGAGGAATGCTTTCAGCTGTAAATGATGGAAAACACAACCACAAAGGATTGCTTTCTCTCCCATGACAGGACACCTGGAGAAAAACGAATGCTGTTGTATCAGAGCTTCTACCATGCCAAGGCTCTGTGGGGCTCTTGTTTGACCCCTGGACTTGTTTCCCCCCAATCTCCGGACAGGCTTCCCCTGCTGGGCTCAGACAGGTCTCCTCCCATCGGTGGGCCTGTTTCCCCACCTCTAAAATTAGGGATTGTGTTATCCCTTCCATTCCCTGAAAGGATTCCTGCTGGAGTGGACAGACCTGATTTTGGAGTCCTATATGGTTGTTTCTGTGCACTGGTGTTCTCTCTGTCTCTGTCTGTCTGTCTGTCTCTCTCTCTCTCTCTGTGTCTCTCTGGCTGTGTAATCATGGGTCAGTCATTGCTCTCTGCTCTGTGCCTTACATTGCCTGCTTGTAACATCAGGATGATTGCCAAGAAATCCTGCCGTATTAAACACATCTGGACACTTACGTGGACCGTCCTGGTGCACAAGGTGAGAGCAGCAGAGGACACAGAGCTGAAGAGAAAGGTGCAAACCCAAGGTGTTGTCAGGGCAAGGTTGAGTACATGGGAGCTCCACCCGTCCTGGGCAGCCACCCAGAGTGCAGCTTGCTGTCACGGCCTGGGAGAGATGCCAGGCCTTCGGTGCATTTTGCACATCTGCTTCTCCTGGGGAAGGGCCCCATGGGGACAGCCTCCCCACATACAAAGACTGCCACCCAGCCCTGTCACGCTCTGGCCCCCAGGGCCCACCCCCAGGGCACTGCAGGTCAATGGCTGACGGCATTGCCAAGGGGCAGAAAGGGTGGGGAGAAAAGTCCCAGAGCCCTGAGCTCGAGTGGCCAATTAGGCCACTATGTCCCTGGAATGGGGACCAGCCTCCCAGAGGGACGTGCACTGTGCTCCCGGTGTACAGGAAGTGAGCCGCCCAGGGCCATCTGGGATGTGTTTTCAAAAATATCTTGAAAACTGCAGCTCCAGCCAGGAGTAAACAGGATTTCATTAAATCATGCCTGGCCCGAGGCACTGGGCGTGGGTCTGGTTTCATAGAAGCAGCCACGTTCCCCGAGTAATGGCCTGGCAGCCATGTTGGGAGAAGACACACCTCCTCAGAGGGGACAAACAAAGACGTCCCCAGCATCTCTGTCTGGCCGCCTCCTTGTGCTCCTGCCCTGCTCCCCGCAGGCACCAGGTGGGTGAGTGGGTGCCCCTGCCCGCCTGCCTCCCTGCTCCCAGCCACCCGGCCAGGTGCCGTGTCCCAAACACCTGCGACCTGCGAAGCTTTTCCCTGGCTGCACTGGCGTTAAGGCTGAGACACCTCTCAGGTGGACATTATCAACCCCTTTTCACTCTTTGCGAATAAGGAAACTGAAACCTTAGGAGGTCGACATGTCACCCAGAATTGCTCAGCTAGGAAGGGGCAGCCCTGAGATTCAAATTCAGATCTCCTCACCCCACGCCCAGTTCCCCAGTCTGCCCCAGAGCTGGAGCCTCCAGATTCTCTCGCCACAGAGAATCCTGCCCACGAGCTCACACGGGCCGACTCTTTTTGGTCCTCACAACAGCCCAGCACCAGGACCATGCTTATTCTGCAGACAGTAGAAACCAGGGTCAGTGAAGCTCAGTTCCTGAGCCAGGGTCCCTTCGCCCATCCCGGACCAATCGAGTCGCAGATCTTAGAAGTGTTCCCTCTCCTTGACTGTGTCAGACAAACAGGGCCACACACTCGCCAGGGTAAAGCTCCAGCTAATTTTCTAGGTATTAATTCTGGGCTGACAGTCTTCATTTCTAGGCTAGTTGGCAAACCTTTGGAACATACTCTCTCCATCCGTCCTTCCCTTTGTGTTTGGGCCTGCCGCCGCAGTAGGTGGAGTCCAGAAGAGGCTTCGTGTCCCAGAAGGTGAGGTCCCTCTGGTCCCTGGATCACCGGACACGGGGTCAGGGCAGCTGAGCTCGAAGCCGGTGCGGTTCCTCACTCACAGCCTGGTCTAAGTGATTCTCCACAACACCCGCGGGCAGCCCCTGCACGTGGGATTTCTTTTCCAGGGCTCAGTGTGCTTGTGGTACAACTGCAGCTGGCTGGGCAAAGCTGGAGGTGGCACCCCCAGAGCAGGTGCGTGCCCTACAGAAGCCTCATGTCTGTGGAGCGGGTGCCTCCCTCCCACCACAAAGGGCAGCACGTGCGGTGTGCACATCCCTGGCTTTGGTACATTATGGGAAATGCATCACCTTGAGGAACCCTCAAATAAACGTATGACAAAAAACTGTCTTATTGCAGGGACAGAAATTGTGTTTGAGAAAGGTCAAGCAATGTGCTCCAGGGCACACAGCTCAGGGGGGTACAGCAGGGTTTTGAACTTGGGCTGTGAAACTGGTGTTCATGTGCACTCCGCTGGCTTTCAGGTGCCCACTGAGGTCAAATGACTTGGCTGCCTGTCCTGTGAACAACAGAGCAAGGGGAGGGTCCCAGGAACCCTGCCTTCACCCCCAGGCATTCAGCTCTGGAAAGGCACTTGCTGCAATGGCCAAGTCCCACCCTTTATCCTGGGAACCTAGGCTTCAATGTCTCAGCCAAAGGTGGTTCTGTGAAAACATTCTCTAAGAGTCCACTGGAAGCTGAGTCCTCCCAGAGGCACAGCTGGGGGAGGCTGCAGGAAGTCCCTGCCCTCCAGGGCTCTGGAAGGAATGTGTTCACAGAAGGTCAGGGGCACAAGAGCCCAGGACACCTGGGTCCTTTTGCTCGGCAGGTTCTGTGCATGGGGCCATTCAGTCCCATGACTGTTGGGTGTCCCTGCCTCCACCTGGCCCATGAGTTCTCTTCTTCCAGTGGCATTTGGAAGCTCCCGGCCCTCTTATCCCTGTTCTTCCAGGGATATGTGGCCTATTCTTTTCTCCCTCCTCTGTTTACATGCTATAAATAGAGAAGTGGTTTAAGACATCCCAGGGGAGGTGAGTTAGCTGATAATTGAAAGAGGCATCTGACTTTAAAAGCTGGGAGCTTGACCCCAGCTCTACCAATTGAGTGATGGTGGGCTTCTCATGACAACCCCAACCCAACCCCCAGACCCCTTCCTCTGCCACCTCTGGCAAGCTGCAGCTCAGCCAGCAGGAGCTTTGAGCTCTGGAGCACAGCTTCATGCGACATCTGAGTGTCTCGGGAGCCCCAGTGTTGCATTTTGCTCCCACTGCTGTGGTCCCCAACCTCCGGACCATGGACTGGTACTAGTCTGTGGCCTGTTAGGAACTGGTCCACACAGCAGGAGGTGAGTGGCAGTGAGCAAACAAAGCTTCATGTGTATTTACAGCCACTCACCATCGCTGGCATCCCTACCTAAGCTCTGCCTCCCATCAGATCAGTGGCAGCATTGGATTCTCACAGGAGCACGAACCCTGCTGCAAAACGTATGTGTGAGAGACCTAGGTTATATGCTCCTTGTGAGAATCTAATGCCTGATGATCTGAGGTGGAGCTGAGGCAGTGACACTAGCACTGGGGAGTGGCTGCAAATACAGATTATCATTAGCAGAGAGGTTTGACTGCACAGAGACCACAACAAAACAAGTGCTTGCAGACTCATATCAAAACCCTATCAGTGAGTGGCAAGTGACAATTAAGCTGCATCTGGTGGCAGGATTTATAGTGGCAAGTGAGCTGATATACTTCAATTGTACAGCTGCATCTGGTGGCAGGCTTTAAGTCAGAATCCGACGCTTAACTTTAGTCCGTGTGTGGCCCGCCCATTATTTTATTTCCATTTCCATCTGCATCTCTTTCCCACACTGTGCCCTTGTCTCAGTCACAGTTTTTGAAAGCCCACAAGCTAACCCTAGCAAAAATGAGTAAAAAACAAACATGCTGGAGAGCTTTTTTGAAAAGGGGTAAAGACCCAATGATGAGACAGCAGCAGACTCTGAGACGGCCAACAAAATGAAAGCTACATTTCAAAGAAAATACCAAGAGTCTTACTTAAATTATAAGTTCATTGCAACAGGTGATTCACATTCTCCAAGCCCACTTTGTATGATATGTGGCCACTGGCTATCCAACGAAGCCATGAAACCTTCAAAACTGCTTCGACACATGGAGACCAAGCAGTCTGCATTAAAAGAGAAGTCTTTGGAATTTTTCGAAAGGAAAAAAAACATGAAGATGAAGAACAGAAGCAATTATTGAACAGAAGCACTTCATCAAATGTGTCTGCACCGAGAGCATCATTTTTAGTGGCCAACCACATTGCTAAAGCTAAGAATCCCTTTACTATTGGTGAAGAGTTGATCCTGCCTGCTGCTAAGGACATTCGCCATTAACTTTTAGGAGAGGCTGCAGTTCAAAAAGTGGCACGTGTTCCTCTTTTGGCTAGCAATATAACTAGACAAATTGATGAAATAGCAGAAGATATTGAGACACAATTGTGAGGATTAATGAGTCACCGTGGTATGCAATCCAGGTTGACAAATCTACCAATGTTGACAACAAGGCAACAATGCTTGTTTTCGTGCGAGATATTTTTCAGGAGGGTGTGCACGAGGATATGTTAAGTGCACTTTTGTTGTCAACCAACACCACAGCTGCAGAACCATTCAAGTCTTTGAATGATTGCATGTCAAAAAAACTGAATTGGTCATTTTGTGTTGGTATATACACGGGTGGAGTGGCTGCCATGACTGGATGGCTTTCTGGTTTCACTACTTGGGTCAAGGAGGTCTCTTCTCATTGTGAGTCTACACAGTGTCATCCATAGAGAAATGCTGGCTAGCCGAAAATGTCACCTGAACTAAACAATGATTTGCAGGATGTGATTAAAATTATCAACCACACTGAAGTGCATGCCCTTAACTCATGTCTGTTTGCATAGCTCCGTCAGATGGATGCAGAACACACAGGTCTTCTCTTGTACACGGAAGTGAGACGGCTTTCTAAAGGCAGATCACTGGCCAGGGTTTTTGAGCTGGTCCAGAGATTTCTTTTAGAAAAACAGTCACCACTGGCAGCACATTTCAGTGACACAGAATGGGTAGCAAAACTTGCTTACTTGTGTGACATATTCAACCTGCTCAGTGAACTCAATCTGTCACTTCAGGGGAGAACAACAA